>CM076579.1:451021783-451276701 GCA_034641835.2 Pinus albicaulis | reverse complement strand
GTATGCCACACTTCACAAAAACCTTTACTATGGAATGTGATGCCTCAAGAAATGGAATTTTTGTTGTTTTAATGCAAGAAGTAAGACCCATTTATTTTTAAAGCTGTCCAATCAAAGGAAATTATTTACAAAAGGATATTTATGAGAAGGAAATGTTGGTAATGCTACATGAACTAAAGAAATGGTGACCTTACCTAATGGGAAAACACTTCGTGGTAAATATTGATCATGATAGTCTTAAACAATTTTTGGAACAAAGAATATCTTCAGAAGAGCAACAAAAATGGGTCACAAATATGTTGGGTTATGAATTTCAAATTATCTACAAAAAGGGGAAGTGAAAAGTTGTTGTAGATGCACTCTCAAGAAAGGATGAAGAGGTACGTTGCACTGAAAATTGTCATCTTGACATTCTGCTATCTGTATGAACACATTATCACTCATAATTCCTCTTCTGCAAGTCTAACACATCAGTTCCTCATGTCAAGCCTTAAAAATAAGAGAAAAGCTCTCAAAAGTCTCTAAAATTCTAGTATCACACTTTCTCTTTGTCTTACCTGTTGTACTGCACCTAATCTTCATAACTCCTGCGTACATGAATGCACTTTATCTTTGTTAAGGGTGCAGACCCCTTTAAAAGATTAAAAAGGCACAAAGTAAACCCAGAAGCTCACTTTCTGTCATTTCTAGAAGCCTTTGGAAGGAATATTGCGGTGGCAAGTTCGCTCTTTTTACATTCATGCATCCCATGCCTTAAGGAGATAACCACTTGATGTGAGGAGCTTATCCCTTTGAAGGAGGACTCTATCCCTTCATTGCTGGAACTGAAACCTTCTCTTTTGCACTATTAAAATAGGCCTTGGGTAGCCTCAAAAGGATTTCAGGCTTTAGAATTATTTGAGGTAAAGTGTTGTTGGGATTCAGACTCATTTAACTGAGATTTTGCCAGGAAAGATCACATACCTCTATCTGTATTGGTTGGAAGAGTGCAAGTCTTGTCAAAGTAGAGGATATTCCTGCTTTCTGACCCCGGGAAGGCCTGTTCAACATCAAGTCTAAGGTTGTAAGGTTTTATTTATTCAAATTTAATACAAATGAATTCATTTTTCTCAATAAATTGTTAATTAACTGTTTATTTCATGGATTCCGTTATCACTCAGGTTTTCCTTGAAGTTGGGGAAAATGAAAGTATACCCGAGGTAACCAAAAACCAACCTTCAGATGTAGAATCTAGCCAATCTACATCCAGAGAGGGCTTTAACTTTATGATTTATATTTGTTCTTAGAAAGTTTTAGGATAGTTATAGATCTAAGAGTTTGTTTGAAAATGGTGGAATTCGCCAAATGAGGGCAAGGTTGAATATTTTTAGGCCATTGGGCTATGGAGTCAAAGGATGGCTTTACTGGATTTCTATTCTACACGCAAGATGGCTTTGCAGGGCAAGATAGCCAAACAGAGAACAATCCTTAAAATTTAAAGTGGATGGAATGGGTTTGAAGGGATGAAAGGCAGTTAAGAATCTTTCACCATGTTCAAAAGAAAGAAATGAAATGATTACAAATAAAGAGCAGTGAAGAATTATTTACTATAGTAATCAAAATGTTTACATTAGCGAAGCAAGAGCAATTAAGAATTCGTCGCTTATAACTAATTTAGAGGAAAACATTTAGAATAATCACAACTGAACTTAGAGTACAATTAAGTAAATTCTGAGTTATTCTTTTATGTCAATTATTCAGAAATGAACACAATGATATTATAAACAGATATAAAACTTAAGACATAGGATAGAAAGACTTATTGAACTGTAGTCCAACACATGAATCCTGCAGAAAGTCCTGAGCTTCAAATTGTCATCCAGCAAGCCACAAATAAATTTCTCCAAAACACTTTTTATTCCAAAAACATCAATGTCACAGTGAAGTAGTAGAATCAACCCTCAAAAATTTCTTTGAGGGTTTATTTATACAAAAAATGATTGAAAATATCTCACACTAACCTAGCAAATAATCTAGGGTGACTAATGAATAAGTTACAATAAGAAGGAGACAAATGGTCTCGTAGATAAGGCAAAAAGTAATTGCTGGTGTGTTGTTTCCTCCCTTTGTGGATGTGCTGGAGGCAGGTCCTACAATAGGGCTCGATGCTGTCATTTTGAGTAATTATTTTTTACTTCCTTGCTTGTCTGATACTCTTCGTTTCTACTGATACTCTTTTAACTGCAAAACTGATACTCTTTAATATTTGCTCCTCTATTTATCCTTTACATAATAGTAAAAGGCAAAATTCTCTACCCGAAGATAAATTTCACAAAATTTCCAATAGGTCTTCCCACCATTTGTCTTCTGCTATTATGGTTCTTTTGATATTTCTCAATGTTTCATCGGCCTCTGTGTATCTGAAAAAATTGGGCTGATGTGGGAACAAATACCTTATTTCATGCTCAAGATGAAACAAATTCTTTAACCTGTCGTATAGATTCCTCCCTGTAGGCAATGTTGATTCTGATGAGCTGGTAGAGGAACATGTGACGTTGTGAGTATGTATATTTAATTTGTTGACATAAGTTTCCAATTCCATTATTTTCTCTTCTGAAAGCATCGGACTGGGCAACCCGCTGGCTAATAAAACATTAAACCTTTCTTTAAATGCACTGACCTCTTGCTGGATATCTGAGCATTTTCTTTCCAGATTTTGCATAAAAGTTCTCTTGGTAAAAACCCTTTTTATTCTAAAATAGTACCTGTCCTATCCTCAATTCCAAGCTTTGCAAGCTGCTGCTTGGTCTGGGTGTTCAAAAACTATATAAGTTGATTTTCTTGCTCAGGTTTATCCCTTAATTCTTCTCTTGTTTTGTCAATTTCTTCCTGAGCTACTTTAACCAAGTCATTTAGTTCAAAGATTATTTGAACAAAGGACCAAATACTCTTTATTGAATCAATAATGTTATTCCAAAGAATTTTGTTTATTTCTCTTAAAGGCTTTTCTAATGAGAGATATTTTTCTAAAGCTTTACCCAATTTTTCCAGCCTCTTAATTTCCCTTGTATTATCAGCAACAGTATTTTTTTACATATCATATCTTTGTTCCAAATTTGTGAGCTGCAATTTTGTAGACTGAAGTTCTGTGACTCTGAGTTTTAAGCTTTCCATTTGTTTTACTAATTCATCAGAACTTAAGCTAGAAGTGTTCACCTGTAATGGATCTGTTTGTTGATCTGCTGCTGTTGTACCTGTACCTGTTGTAGATGTCTGCATGATAGCTTCCTTTTCTTTTAATGCCTGCTCCAGTTCTTTCTCGGTCTCACTCAGTTGCTCAGTCATTTTTAGGAGCAATTCCATCATTTCTTCTTGTGAATTTTCCTTCAAAACTTCTTGAGTTTGGGGATGCCTTGAGGCTGGCAATTTCAATTGCTTTCTCAGTGCAGCAATATCATCATCCTTCTTTTTAATCAGTGCCTCTATGCTTTTTAAATCTTTGGGATTATGACCCAAACTGATGATTATTTCTTCCAGAGATTTTATTCTGTTATCCTTTGCCTGAGAAGAAGCTTTCTCAATTTGCAACTGGGTATTTGTATTATTTAAAGAATTTTGCAATCGATGGGCTGCCATTGCTTTATCAGTAAGGGTAGAATATATAATTTCCCCAGTTTTTTTATGTAATTCTATTTGGTCTAATGGATGAATGTCTTTTCCTAGGACCTCAAAATTGGTCCTAATGTAATTAGATGCTGTCTTGGGTTTTGGCACTTTTGATTTGAAATGGCTCATCATCATTTTCCCTTGCTGAATGTCAAAAGCTGACATTAATCTTTCTTGATTGTGTGGATCCATTCTAAGATACTGATCATATACCTCCATCCTCAATGGGTCATTCTTGGCTTTTATATTAATGAAAGTCTTCTTTATATCACCTGCATCTGTCTTTGGCTGTTTAAAGGAATATACTTCAGTGCTCAACTGTTTTTGTAATTCTTTTCCTTTATGACCTGTGTGTGTTTCACTAACTGAACCAGTTAGTTGAATATCCTCTCTTTCATCATCAATGATTTCATCTATAGATTCCACTTATCGGAGTGGATTCAGTTTCTGCCTTTTAGCTTGATGTTGTTGTGAGAATTCTTTGGAATGAGTGGGATCTGCAACCTGTATTTTCTTGCCTATTTCCATATTAGATGGAGTCTGCAATTCTAAAACTTCAGGGTGATTAACTTGAGTAGGAGAAACCTGTGTTTGATCTGGTGCCTTGGAAGTTTGAGGGTTTTCTGTCATAATGAAAGTTTCAATGACTTGTACTTCAGGTTCTTTCCCTTTGCCTTTAGACTCAACTGCAATTGATGGACTGATTTCCTGTAATCCCTGTTGAAGATTTCCTGCTGAAGAAGTGCCAATATGAGGTACCTGCACTTGCCCAAAAGATTCTAGGTCAAACATTTTCTTAAGATCTTTCATAATTTTGTTCATATTGTCTTCTTCACTATCTTGCTCAACTAGTGTTCCTTCCATCCACTCATCTTGATTAACATATTGTTCTATTTCTGGAATTCTGTGGTGAAAGTAGGGTGCTGATTTGTTCTTCATTCTTTTGTCACAGATAAAACTGAATGGATCATAAGGAATCCAACGTAAACTCTTTTGTAACTTGAAATGGTTTTGCAATATATTTTCTGCTTCCTGTTCAACATCCCTAGAATTGCATATAAAGGGACCTAACTGACTTTTGATTCTGAGTTGGGCTTTCTTTTTAGCATTACAAAAATGAATAACATCAGAATTATTCATTTTCCTGAAATATTCTAAGGCAAAAAGTCTCATAGGCACATATTTAGGCAATTTGAATGGACAAAGTTCACATCCATATATTCTGATTTCTGAATAATTTTGGTATAAATACCAGTCCCCAACTTTGTATGTCCTTGAAAGCTGCAAAGTTTTCTTAATCTCATTGCTGAGCCTTGGAGGAGCAACTCCTGTCAACAAGGTAGTTGCAGGATGTATGAAAAGATCAATGAACTCAGCATAAGAATAGGGAGAATTATAGGAACTGTGAGTTATGGCGGACCAAAATATAACAGATCTAGGGTTTCCCTTGGCATCAAGCTTTTGAACAGGAAAAGGGAACTTCTCTGATTGATAATAGATGATGAGATGGTAAATGACTGAGGAATATTTAAACACTTTCTCATTATCTAGCCTCATGAACTGGTCATGGATTTTATTGGCAATGAAAGATGCAAAGTCATATTTTACAGCAGGAGGCTGTCCAGGAGTGAAGATGGATAATAATACTAGGGTTAATTCATCAACATACTCACTAGTATTAAAACCCAGTACAAAGGATATCATATTCAGGATGAGCTTGCCTAAATTAGTAAAATAAGCAAAACCATAGGGAGGAGGGCCCTTAGGTTGGTGTTCAGGTAACATAAAGGTCTAGCAAATGCATTTCAATTTTTCTTGGGACAATTGGGTAGAATTTTCAAGTAGTTCTTCCATGGACAAGGGAGTAAGGTTTTGATCAGGTTCAAAATGGAGCATTGTATTGATAGCTTGAGGAGTAATGGGGAAAATGATACTCTGGTCTGGGGATAACACTGCTCTTTGAGTTGGATCATAATTGGAATGGCAGTAGTGGATAATTTCTGGGAAAATATGGACTGAGGGGATGAGATATCTTGGGAAATTGGATTCCCATAACCCAATGACATCCAAACCTTTCGAGTAATCATCTCTGCAGTGACAATAACTTCGAAGGGGATTTTCATCGAACACTAAGTCTTTAATTTGAAAGTCTTTATCCACTAATGGAAAGTATTCCAATTCTCTGTGGGGAGCATTTAATGGAGCTACACGCAGGGCTACCGGGACTTCCATTTTGGTTCTTGTGTATTCAAAGTGGAAGCTCCGGGGGTTTTTCACAGAAATGGGCGTAATTTCAGCTGTGAAAGTATTCTTTTGGTTGCAAGAACTAAAACAGACCAATATAAAACTTCTTTTCAGATTATGGCTTGAATTTAACACTGGAATGCGGATTTTTTACAGAGTTCCAGCAGGAAAACGGAAAAATACCTGTTTTATGGAAAATGTCGAGATTTACAGGTACTGGTCAATGGCGGATGAATGCTCGGGCACTGGTATAACAATGGCGTTCCGCAATTTTGGTTGACGGCGGCTTAAACAGTGGAATTTTCGAATTTTTCAGTGGAGGGTGCAGTCGCTTTCAACAGAGAAAATGACAGAAAATACACAGAATTTTGTTTTATTTACAAAGTCAATAGGGATTTTTTTTATTTTTTCGAGGATGACGTCATTATTGTACGGGAGGACACGTCACCGGGATCGGGCGGTAAGCGGTAATTTCCGCATCGCTTTCGGGGGTTGGCGGTTTTTTGTGAGATGGGAGCGATTCCATTCGGAGATCAACATGTGGCTGATGCACTGTTTCAAAACCACCGTGATCCCGCGCGCTAACGATCGGACGATGGATGGCTAGCGGAATTACAGCGGGCCGTTGATCCAGGAATGAGCGATCGGACGGGTGATATGACGTGAAGATGGCGAGGGATTTAACGTGCGGGCCCAAAAGAATTATTGTTTAATTAAATATTCCGGGCGACTTCTGATTGGTTGGAGGTCCGATTATTAATTAATCCGAATGATTAATTAATCCCTGTATTATACGGGTGAATAGTCGATTTAGTTTTAAGCTTCGAGTTCTTTGGAACTAGGAATGTGTACGATTGGGACATAGGAAAAAAAATACAAAGGGGATGGGTTATTTGTTTTAAATTTCAAACACTATAAAACATATTTTAAAACCCTTTTAGAAATGTTTTATTAGTGATAGTAAATATGATTTATTAACCATAGGGGCGGGGATAGTATATATAGGTATTTTTAGTCAAAGGGTTTTTATTGTGGGATTTTTTATTTAATAAAGTGGATTAAATAGACTTTGGCCAAAACTTAGAATAAATGGGTTTTTGGGTTATTATTATAAAATGGAATTATAGATAATAGGATAAGGTGTTTCAATAAGGATTTAATACATAAATCAGATGTTAATATGACAAAGGGATAAGGAAAACTCAAAATACTTTACACAATCTAAGAAAGTGAAGATTTCTGAAGCAAATTGTATCATCTCAACTTCAACACTTAAACATAGAATAGTAAGTAATTTTGAGGGATTATTTTGGAAATTTGCATGATTTTCCTAAGTAAAATAGAATTTTACTTAGGAAAAGATTAAAAGGGAATGATTATAATGATAAATAATTTCAAGTACTTAGGTTCTTTTTGATCATTAGGCCAAGGGTCCGGTCCCTCCAAAAGTCGAGGAAATGCCTTGAGCCCCTTTAATCTTCAAATACCTTAGCACTTTGGGGAAATTAGTAAAACTCTTAGGGAAAGTGAGATGGAAATTAATAATTCTGTTGCCCACTTCGTGAAATACTTCAATGTGTTTCACCTTGATGTAGTCGTAAAGGTTAAACACGTTGCTTTCATCATTCTGTCCACAGAAAACTTACCCTTCCATCTACCTACCCTATCTACTACTTTACCTACCATTTTCTTCTTTATTAAAATTGCATATTGTAAGCCATATCAATCTTCTTTTCTTTTACAAAGGCAAATCTATCTAATTCTACCCTTATTACATCGAGGGGCTCGGTTAAGTGAGCACCTTTTGTTAACTCTGCCTATCTGTTTATACGCACCAAAGATTAGGCTATTGAATGGAGAATGTTATTCTCTATTCTACAACATGAAATTGAAACATGAACGAGTCAAGTTTAAATAGTTTGACTCTTCATAAATTGTGGCAAAAGTTTGACAAGTTGCACACAATTACTTTATTACAAAAATGAAATAGTAGTGGCATTTTGACTTGCACACTTTCCTTGATCTATTTTTTTGTTTGGGGTTCATTTCTTTCACTTTTTTGACCAATTTATTTTTCTTACCCTTTGATTTTTCTTTTAGGGTATACCCTCTTTACATTTTTAAAATTTTTGATTTTTGATTTTTTTAAGAATATGGAACACCTTTGCATAAGAAAAAGTTTGAACATATTGCATGGTTCAATAAGACAATCATGAAAAATGACACCTATTGATATGATCTAACAACGAGTCCAATTGAGTATGGATTTTTCCTTGGCAGCGAAGTACGAGAACAACCAGTCGATTTATCCTCAAAATGTCTTCAAGTAGACATATAATCTGCTTTTTAAAACGAAAACTGTTATTATATATGATAGTGAAACTTTTGAAGCTTAGGGCCTTCACTTTGGGCTTAAACTCCAAGAAGTCACCATCCAATCAAAACTGATGCATTAGAAAAGGATATATTATGTACAAGTTAGAAAAAATCATAACATCCTAGTAAATAGGATCAAAATAGTGCTTTAGCATTCAACCATTGACTGGTCCTTCCTTAGCTTCTGAATTGTCCAAATTCTTCAAAAAATATGTGTTGTTTCCCTGTAGAGCATGAATGATGTAAGGTCCTTTCCATAAGAAATCAAATTTCCCATGTTTCCCTTTATCTTCCCTTCTTGAATCCCATCTTAGAACTTTATCTTCTACTTGAAAATCTTCCGCTTTAGTTCTTTTCTCAAAAATTTTCTTTAATTTTTCCTGCAAGACTTGGGATCGTTGATACACTTCTTCTCTGGTTTGCTGCAAGTGAATTGTTTGGTTAATTCTTCTCTGAATATCATTTGGTTCCACTTGAGCCTCCTGAAGTAACTTCATAACAGGAATTCCTAAGGATGATGGAAAACTTGCCTCAATGCCATAAACTAATTCATATGGACTGGTCCCAATTGATTTCTTAGTTGTAAGTCTGTCTGCCCACAATGCATTGATCAGTTTCTTATGCCAATTCTTTTTATTTTTTTCCAATAATTTTTTAATGATATTAATAAGGCTTTTATTGGAAGATTTTGCCAGTCCATTACCCTAGGGGTAATAGGTTGTTGAATGGCCTAAAGTGATGTGATATTTATTGCAGAAACTAATCATTTTCTTAGACTTAAATGCATCAGCATTATCTGTTATAATTTTCTCTGTACAGCCAAATCTTGAAAGCATATTAGTTTCTAGAAACCCTATAATTACAGAATCATTGGCTTGTCTACATGGGATATCTTCAATCCATTTAGTAAAGTAATCTGTGGGAGTAAGAATCTATCTGTGTTGCCCAGAATAAGGGGGATGGATTTATCCAATAAAATCCAGTCCCCATTGTTGAAAGGGTCTCTCTGTGGAAATTGGTTTTAAAGGTAAAGGTAACAACTTTCTTTTGCCCTCAAAGATCTGACACTTATGACAAGAAGTTACAAATTTCTTAACATAAAAAAACAAGGTTGGCCAGTAAAAACCAGCCCTTAAGATTTTTTCTGCAGTTGAATTCCAGTAGAGATGTCCACCACAATCCCCTGCATGAAATTCATTAAGTACCTTGTCAGCTTCATCTTTCAATAAACAATTTAATAAGATTCCATCATGATTCTTCCAAAAAAGAGTCTTATCTAAAATACAATATTTTAAAGATGTCATTTTCAAAAATCTTTGTTTCATTCTGGACAACCCTGGAGGAGCTTGCAGGTTTAGCAAAACATAAATGATATCAGTGTACCAGGGTGAATCTAAAAAGGCTTGACTGATGTGTGGAGTCGCCATCTCCTTTTCTTCATCCAGATCGTTGATGTCCAAGGCTTGGCAATTAGTTTCAGTCATGAGTTGAGCCAAACCTTGACCTTTTATGAGTTTTGTTGGTTTAATCTCCATATCATATTCTAATATGGTAGCTATCCACTTACCTCTTTTGCCTTCAATACCATCTTGAGTCAAGATGTCTTTAACGACAGCATTAGGTACATAAGCTATCACATGATAATATAATATATAAACTCTGAAATCTTTAATTGCTTTTACAAGTGAAAAAGCATGTTTCTCCATGATATTGTATTTCAAAGATGCATCTCTAAGTGCTTTACTAAAAAAAGCTATTGGTTTTTCACATCTATGACCATCTTTTTGTAGTAAAACAGCTGCAACTGTATGTTCAGAAGCAAATGAAAAAATAATGAAATCTCTATCAAATTTTGGAGTGGTAAGAACTGGTGTTCTTGTTAAAGCCATTTTGATTTATTCAAATGATTGCTTGGCTTCTACAATCCAGTCAATGCTTGAATATTTTCTTAGCATGTTAGTAAGAAGTCTAAGTAATTCAGCTAAACTAGAAATGAATCTTCTCAAAAAGTTAATCTTTCTTATGAAAGCTTGAAGTTCTTTAATGTTTCTGGGATGAGGTATCTACAAAATTTCTTGTATTCTTTCAGGATCAATTTTAATGCCATCTTTAGAAATAATGTGACCTAGGAGCTTTCCTTCTTCCAAACCAAACAATGACTTTTTAGGATTTAAGGAAATACCATACTTTCTGCACTTTACAAACACTTTCCTTAGATGATCTAAATGTTGCTGATCTGTTTTGGAAAAAACAGTTAAATCATCTAGATAAATAACCAGAAAATCATGTATTTCTTTAGCAAAAGCAATTTTCGTTGCTCTTTGAAATGTAGCTCTTGCATTCTTGAGTCCAAATGGCATCTTGACATATTTAAAAGTACCCCATGGTGTTGTAAATGTTGTTTTATCTTGATCATCAGGATGAACCAGAATCTGGTTATACCCTGAAAATCCATCCAGAAGAGATATCCTAGAAGATCCCACTACCCTTTGCAGGATATGGTCCATTTTAGGCAAAGGATAGTTATCTTTTAAAGAAACTTTATTCAAATTTCTCAAATCGACACACAGTCTAATTTCTCCAGTCTTTTTTCATGTTGGTACTAGATTTGAAACCCATTCAGAAAACTTAATAGGAGCTATAATTCTTGTTTCATACATTCTTTTAATTTCCTTTTCAATTGAAGGTAGTAAAACATGATTGATCCTCCTAAGTTTTTGTTTAAAAGGTTTCTGATCTGGTTTCAAAGGTATTGTATGTTGAATGATTGATGTATCATATGATTTAAGATCTTCATAACTCCAGGCAAAAACATCCTGGAATTCTTTTAAGAGTTCAACATATTTAACCTTTTGATCTGCTGGCAGAGATTTGGATAACTTAACCATTTTTGGATTTTCTGGTGTTCCTAAGTTGCATTCTTCAATATCAGCCTTAACAGGTTCCATTTTGGGTTTAAAGGGAATGTCATTTGAGTCAAAAAGATCTTCCAAAGGAGTTAATCCTTTGGGTAAATGATTATCTTTCAGATTAATGATTTCAGTTTCATCTTCTATGATCTCATCGAATTCCATTTGTATCAAATCTTGCATATCTTTTTCAGTGAATTTGGTTGGGTGAAGCATATGAATTGCAGTCTCTTTTGAAATATTCATTTCTTGTTCATTTACTTGATCAGATTCATTGGTTGTTATGTCTTCATCTATATTATTGTTAGAAAACTCATTTTCTAGTGTCAAAAAACTATTGATCTGATTATTGTTTACAAATACTTTCCAATTCATTAGATTGTCTGGTATAGCAGGTCTATGTCTAATCTCAGCTGTGAACTGATGATTAGGTCCAAAATTCAATTTACATGTGCTAGCGAACATTGCAAGACTGTGAGCATGCAAATTTTGTTTCCTGGGAATCTTGGCAATTGAGCTTGTAGAAAAGTGTTGAGAATTTCCACAATTGTTTCTCTGTATTGTTTCAATCTGGGATCTTTTGTTGAACATTCACCATTAATCTGTTGGATAATTAATTCAGAGTCTCCTATGATTGATACTCTAATTTCTCCCAACTTTTTGACATATTTAAGCCCTAGCAAAAGAGCTTCGTATTCAGCCATGTTGTTAGTGCATTTAAAATTCAATCTATAAGAATGACCTTCAGCATGATCATTTTCAACATTATGTAACCAAATTCCAGCCCCTGCTCCTAACTTGTTTACTGAGCCATCAAATTCTAAATTCCACAGAATTTCATGTTCATAATCTTCATCAACTGTTTTAACATGTTTCTTAATAGGAGCTAGTTGTTTAGCTTTTTCTGGTATTTCTTGGTTGTCTGGTGTTTCTTTGTTTTCTGAAATCTCTCCGATCTGAACAGTGGATTTATTTGTAGTTTCCTTTTCAGGTGCTTCTAGCTCAGTTGGAAGGTCCATTTCAGCATTATAAAGGCTGAAAGAGTCCATGTCGGAATGTACTGAATAGACAGGGAAGTTTTCAGGCTTCTCATGAATACTGACTAAGTACTTCATCAAGGTCTCTCTATATAATCTTTTAGGTTGACCAAATACTGAAATAGTGGCATATGACATGTCTAATTGAATAGATCCTCCAAGTTTAGCACCCCAGGATCTAGACAACAACATACCATATTTAGGAGGAATATCAGCCACTACTATATCCATCAAAACAGACTTCGCAGGGTATTGCACCAAAGTAACACACAAATATTTAATCAAACCTAAACATCTTACCTGACTAGAATCAAAAGAAAACAGATCTTTATACGGTCTGGTAATGTCTAAATTTAATCTTTCCATCACAGCTTTTGGCATCAAATTATGGGATGCTCCAGAATCAAGCATAGCATTATGGAGTATTTTGTCATGAACGTTCAAGCTCACATAAAATGGAGGAGTTCCTCCACTTTCTGGTTTGCCATTTACCTCGGGCCCAAATAGGAGTTTGGGTTGATCATCAAGAATATTCACTGAATCATCCATTCCAGTAATGTTAATGTTAAGAGATTTGCTGATTTGACTTCTATAGACATCATGGCTAGCCAATTCTGATAAAGGAACAACTATCTTTAGTTTGCCTATTTCAGCCTCTAGATTGAAAGGTTTTTTTGTTTGAGCTCTAGTGTTCTGGACAGTTGGATTTTCTCTATTTTTTGGATCTTCAACATTTTTCTCTTTTTCATGAGTGGGATTATGATTTGAAGGTGTTTCTGAACTAACTTCTACTGTTTCTTCTACATTTCCTATAGGAGGAAAAGTATTAGATAGTTGTTTATTACTTGGTTGGTTGTCAGATACATCTTCAATTATTGGATTTGAGGGATTAGGAGTTGTTCTAGACAAAATTTGTACAGGGAGAATGTTTTGTACAGGAGGGATTTTACCTTTGACATTTTGTTTTACAGCTTTCTGTTTGCTATTCTCTGGCACATCAATCCGTCTGCTTCTCAAATTGTACTGTTTATGAACTTCATAAATTGTTGTGTCATAGCCTTCCTTAAAATCAAAATTTTCTCCTGAATGAGTTTGGAATGTTTCAAGGATGTGATTCTCTTGATCATCCTGAGATAGGAAAACTTTTGGTTCATTTTTGTCCTCCGTTACATTGTTTATTTCAACATCCTCAGTAGGTTCTTCAGAAGTTGAACCTTCAACAAAATTTTCTTGGAAAGGTGGCCTGATATTTTGGTCAGGGAAATTCTTCCCAATATTTTGGTTCTGATTTCTTCTAAAATTTGGGTTTCTCACAACATTTTGATTATCACCAGTAGACTTTCTTTCGATTGTCTCCACTCTGTCTCCCAATCTTTCCATACCTTTAATGATTGCATCCATCTTTCTTTCAAAAGCTGAAGGTTCTTCATTCATAGGCATTCTTCTTTCGGCCCTAGCTCTGGCTCGTTTTTCTATAAGGTTTGCTTCCACACTAACCACTATGCTTTGCATTTCCTCTAGGGTTTGGGGGGCTCTTTCCCTGAGTGAATAGGCTATGTCAGAGTCAAAACCATCCGGGAATTTAACCAATACTGAGTCAGGAGGGGGTCTAAGGTTCTGGGGAACAGCGTTATATGCTTCATTGAATCTTATTATGTAATCTTGCACTGTTTCATTAGGTCTTCTCCTTAATTTTTCAAATTCTGATAGGATCTGAAGAGGGTCTTTCTTCTTCTCCCATCTATTCAAAAATTCCCTATACAAGGCTGGTAAATCAGCAATATTGTTTGGAGCAAGGGCCCTAAACCATGTCCTAACTTCCCCAGTAAGACTCTGAACAAAAATTCTCATTCGGACATCATCAGTGTCAATTTCATAGAATTCAAAGTAATCAGTCATCCTTTTGGTATGTTGTTGAGCTGTGTAAGTACCTGAGCCATCAAAAGGTGTGATCTTACTTTGATAATCTTGGGGCAAAGCTACAGGGTTGGCTGGCAACTGTAACAGAGCATATCTATTGGCCATTGGAAGGTGTAATGGAATAATAGGTGATGGTGGTCTGGGTGGAGGAGTAAAAGGGGTGACTGGGGTTTGAAAAGCTTGAGGAAAAGTAACTGAACTTGGGGAAGCTTCAGTAATTACAGAAATGTTTGAACTTTCTTCAAAGGTCTGTTCAGATGAAATGGAGTTTTGTAAATGTCTGTCAAGGTGATATGAAACAAATCTGAATTGCAAATCTTCAAAAAACAATGGATCTGGAACTAATCTTGATAATTCAGTTTTAGAAAAATTTACAAATAAGGATGTTTCAAATCGCTCATCAAAAGGAATTTCATCAACATATATAATCTTCACGGGACAGGATGCAGATCTAGAAAGAGGTCTGGAACTTCCAGAACTCTCTTGACTTCCTCTTTCAGAACTTTCTTGACTTCCTTGTCTTCTAAGAATCCTAGGAATCAGATTTGGATTTTCAAATATCGGTGGTGGATTAGGGTCAGGATTTGACCTGGTATGACGAATCCTTTCTGAAGCCAGTTTTCCTAGACTTTATCTTTTTGGATTTTTTTTATTGAAATGAAAGTACAACTTCTACAAATTCTTCAAGAAATAATGATTTCTGATTAAAATTTTCTCAAAGATTTATTGAACTAGAGAGTCTGATTAAACATTTGAAACTAAGGTTCAGTGTATAAGCTAAATCAGAGATAGACTGAAGCAACATTTATTTACTATGCAGTTGCAGAGCAAAAGCATTTCAAAGGCTACCTGGATGATCTTCAGACTCTGTCTATAACTTATAAGCAAACAGTAGTAACAATAAAAATGATTCGGTCCCCAGTATGGTCGCCACTATGTTATCACTCAAGTTTTCCTTGAAGTTGTAAGAAAATGAAAGTATACCCGAGGTAACCACAAACCAACCTTCAGATGCAGAATCTAGCCAATCTGCATCCAGAGAGGGCTCTCTCTTTATAATTTATCTTTGTTCCTAGAAAGTTTTAGGCTATTTATAAATCCAAGAGTTTGTTTGAAAATGGTGGAATTCGCCAACTAAGGGCAAGGTTGAATATTTTCAGGCCATTGGGCTATGGAGTCGAAAGGATGGCTTTACTGGATTAATCTTCTACACACAAGATGGCTTTGCAGGGCAATCACAACTGAAATCAGAGTACAAACAAGTAAATTTTGATTTATTCTTTTATGTCAATTATTTAGAAATGGACACAATGATAATATAAATAGATATAAAACTTAAGACATAGGATAGAAAGAATTATTGAACTAGAGTCCGACACATGAATCCTGCAAAAAGTCCTGAGCTTCAAAGTATCATCCAGCAAGCCACAAATAAATTTCTCCAAAACACTTTTATTCCAAAAACATCAATGTCACAGCAAATTAGTAGAATCCACCCTCAATACTTTATTCGAGGGTTTATTTATACAAAAAATGATTTAAAATATCTCACACTAACCTAGGAAATAATCTAGGGTGACTAATGAATAAGTTACAATAAAAAAGGAGACAGATGGTCTCGTAGATAGGAAAAAAGATAACGTTGGTGTGCTGTTTCCTCCCTTTGTGGATGTGCTGGAGGCAGGTCCTACAAAAGGGCTCGATGTTGTCCTTTTGAGTAATTCTTTTTGACTGCTTTGCTTGTCTGATACTCTTTATTTCTACTGATACACTTTCAACTGCCAAACTGATACTCTTTAACCTTTAGTCATCTATTTATCCTTTACACAATAGTAAAAGGCAAAATTTTCTATCTGAAGATGAATTTTACAAAATTTCCAACATGTCTTCCCACCATTTGTCTTCTGCTATTACGGTTCTTTTGAGTTTTCTTAATGTTTCATCGGCCTCTGTGTATCTGAAAAAATTGGGCCGATTAGGGAACAAATACCTTATTTCATGCTCAAGATGAAACAAATTCTGTAGTCTGTCTTAGAGATTCTTTCCTGTTGGCAATGTTGCTTCTAATGAGCTGGTAGAGGAACATGCAACATTGTGAGCATGTATGTCTAATTTGTTGATATAAGTTTCCAATTCCATTATTTGGTCTTCTGAAATCATTGGACTGGGCAATCCGCTGGCTATCAAAAAATTAAACCTTTCTTTAAATGCACTGATCTCTTGCTGGATATCTGAGCATTTTCTTTCCAGATTTTGCATAAAAGTTCTCTTGGTAAAAACCCTTTTTATTTCTAAAATAGTACCTGTCCTGTCCTCAATTCCAAGCTTTGCAAGCTGCTGCTTGGTCTGGTTGTTCAAAAACTGTATAAGTTGATTTGCTTGCTCAGGTCTGTTCCTTAATTCTTCTCTTGTTTTGTCAATTTTTTCCTGAGCTACTTTGACCAAGTCATTTTGTTCAAAGATTATTTGAACAAAGGACCAAATACTCTTTATTGAATCAATAATATTATTCCAAAGAATTTCATTTATTTCTCTTAAAGGCTTTTCTAATGAGAGATCTTTTTCTAAAGCCTTAACCAATTTTTCCAGCCTCTTAATTTCCCTTGTATTATCAGCAATAGTCTTTTTTGACATCTCATATTTTTGTTCCAAATTCACCAGCTGTAATTTTGTAGATTGAAGTTCTGTGACTCTGAGTTTTAAACTTTCCATTTGTTTTGCTAATTCATCAGAACTTAAATTGGAAGTATTTACCTGTGATGGATCTGTTTGTTGATCTGCTGCTGTTGTACCTGTAGTTGTAGTAGCCCCTGTGGTGGATGTCTGCATGATAGCTTCCTTTTCTTTTAATGCCTGCTCCAGTTCTTTCTCGGTCTCACTCAGTTGCTCAGTCATTTTCAGGAGCAATTCCATCATTTATTCTTGTGAATTTTCCTTCAATACTTCTTGAGTTTGGGGATGCCTTGAGGCTGGAAATTTCAATTGCTTTCTCAGTGCAGCAATATCATCATCCTTCTTTTTAATCAATGCCTCAATGCTTTTTATATCTTTGGGATTGTGACCCAAACTGATGATTATTTCTTCCAGAGATTTTATTTTGTTATCTTTTGCCTGAGAAGAAGCTTTCTCAATTTGCAATTGGGTATTTGTATTATTTAAAGAATCTTGCAATATATAGGTTGCCATTGCCTTATCAGTAAGGGTGGAATATATCATTTCCACAGTTTGTTTATGTAGCTCTATCTGGTCTAATGGATGAATGTCTTTTGCTAGGACCTCAAAATTGGTCCTAATGTAATCAGATGCTGTCTTGGGTTTTGGCACTTTGGATTTGAAATGGCTCATCATCGTCTTCCCTTGCTGAATGTCAAAAGCTGACATTAATCTTTCTTGATTGTGTGGATCCAATCTAAGATACTGATCATATACCTGCATCCTTAATGGGTCATTCCTTGCTTTTATATTAATGAAAGTCTTCTTTATATCACCTGCATATGTCTTTGGTTGTTTAAAGGAATACACTTCAGTGCTCAACTGTTTTTGTAATTCCTTTTCTTTATGACCTGTGCGTGTTTCACTAATTGAATCAGTTAGTTGACTATCCTCTCTTTCATCATCAATGATTTCATCTATAGATTCCACTTCTGGGAGTGGATTCAGTTTTTGCCTTTTAACTTGATGTTGTTGTGAGGACTCTTTGGGAGGAGTGGGATCTGCAACCTGTCTTTTCTTGCCTATTTCCATATTATATGGAGTCTGCAATTCTGAAACTTCAGGGTGATTAACTTGAGTAGGAGAAACTTGGGTTTGATCTGGTGCTTTAGAAGTTTGAGGCTTTTCTGTCATAATGAAAGTTTCAATTACTTGTACTTCAGGTTCTTTCCCTTTGCCTTTAGACTGAACTGCAATTGATGGACTGATTTCCTGTAATCCCTATTGAAGATTTCCTGCTGAAGAAGTGCCAATATGAGGTACCTGCACTTGCCCAAAAGATTCTAGGTCAAACTTTTTCTCAAGATCTTTCATAATTTTGTTCATATTGTCTTCTTCACTATCTTTCTCAACTAGTGTCCCTTCCATCCACTCATCTTGATTAGCATATTGTTCTATTTCTAGAATTCTGTGGTGAAAGTAGGGTGCTGATTTGTTCTTCATTCTTTTGTCAGAGATAAAACTGAATGGATCATAAGGAATCCAACGGAAACTCTTTTGTAACTTGAAATGGTTTTGCAATATATTTTTTGCTTCTTGTTCAGCATCTCTAGAATTGCATATAAAGGGACCTAACTGACTTTTGATTCTGAGGTGGGCTTTCTTTTTAGCATTACAAAAACGAATAACATCAGAATTATTCATTTGCCTGAAATATTCTAAGGAAAAAATTATCATAGGCACATATTTAGGCAGCTTGAATGGAAAAAGTTCACATCCATATATTCTGATTTCTGAATAGTTTTGGTATAAATACCAGTCCCCAAATTTGTATGTCCTTGAAAGCTGTAAAGTATTCTTAATCTCATTGCTGGGCCTTGGATGAGCAACTCCTGTCAACACGGTAGTTGCAGGATGTATGAAAATATCAATGAACTCATCATAAGAATAGGGAGAATTATAGGAACTGTGAGTTATGGCAGACCAAAATATAACAGATCTAGGGTTTCCCTTGGCATCAAGCTTTTGACCAAGTAAAGGGAACTTCTATGATTGATAATATATGATGAGATGGTAAATGACTGAGGAATACTTAAACACTTTCTCATTATCTAACCTCATGAACTGGTCATGGATTTTATTTGCAATGAAAGGTGCAAAATCATATTTCACAGCTAGTGGCTGTCCAGGAGTGAAGATGGACAATAATAGTAGGGTTAATTCATCAACATACTCACTAGTATTAAAACCCAGTAAAAAGGATATCATTTTCAGGATGAGCTTGCCTAAATTAGTAAAATAAGAAAAACCATAAGGAGGAGGGCCCTTAGGTTGATGTTCAGGTAACATAAAGGTCTGGAAAATTCATTTCAATTTTTCTTGGGACAATTGGGTAGAATTTTCAAGTAGTTCTTCCATGGAAAAGGGAGTAAGATTTTTATCAGGTTCAAAATGGAGAATTGTATTGATAGCTTGAGGAGCAATGGGGAAAAGGATACTCTGGTCCGGGGATAACACTACTCTTTGAGTTGGATCATAATTGGAATGACAGTAGTGGATAATTTCTGGGAAAATACAGACTGAGGGGATGAGATATCTTGGGAAATTGGATTCCCATAACCCAATTACATCTAAACCTTTCGAATAATCATCTCTGCAGCGACAATAACTTCGAAGGGGATTTTCATCGAACACTAAGTCTTTAATTTGAAAGTCTTTATCCACTAATGGCAAGTATTCCAATTCTCTGTGAGGGGCGTTTAATGGGGCTACACTGAGGGCTACCGGAACTTCCATTTTGGTTCTTGTGTATTCAAAGTGGAAATTTCGGGGGATTTTCACAGAACGGACACAATTTCAGTTTTGGAAGTTTGATTTTAGTTGCAGGAACTAAAACAGACCAATATTAACCTTTGCTTCAGACTATGGCGTGAATTTAACACTGGAAATCGGATTTTTCAAAGAGTTCCAGCAAGAAAACGGATAAATACCTGTTTTATGGAAAATGTCGAGATTTACAGGCACTGGTTAATGGCGGATGAATGCTCGGGCACTGGTATAGCAATGGAGTTCAGAAATCTTGGTCGACAGTAGTTTAACAGTGGAATTTTCAAATTTTCAGTGGAGGGCGCAGTCAATTTCACCAGACAAAATGATAAAAAATACGCGGAGTTTTGTTTTATTTACAAAGTCAACGGGCTTTTTTATTATGTTTGGGAATGACATCATCAGGGTACGGGAGGACACGTCACCGGGGTCGGGCGGTAATCCGCACCGCTTTCGGGAGTTGGTGGTTTTCCGCGGGGAGGCAGCGAATTCATTCAATAGATGACACGTAGCCAACACACTGTTCGAAAATCGTCGCGATTTCGCGAGTTAATTCTCGTACAGAGGTTGGCCAGTGGAATCATCGTGGACCGTAGATCTTCGGTGGAGTGATCCAATGGACGACGGGACGGGAAGATGGCGAGGGAATTAACGCACGGGCCCAAAGTAATCAATGTTAATTAACTATTCCGGGTGGCGTCTCATTGGCTGGGAATGTTGGTTATTAATTAATCCAAATGATCAATTAATCCCTTGTGATAGCGAATGGTCGGGGTGAAAAAATTACGCGTGGTGTTTCCAAAGTTTAGTTTTAATTAAACTTTGGTTTATTTTTGTTTTAAACATACAAAATATATGTTTAAAGGATTTTTCGATATATTTTTTATATGATAAATCAATCAATGTAATTCATTTATCATAGGGGCGGAGTTAATTATATAATGATACATTTTAACCAAAGGGAACATAATGTGGGTCTTTTATGAATAATTGGAAAATAAATACTTTGGTTAAAATTTTATAATAAGATGGGTTTTTGGGATATTTATGTAGGAGTTATATACTATAGGATAAGGTATTTTCACTAGGGATTTACTAAATAAAATCAGATGTCAATATGACAAGGGAACAAGGAAACTCAAAATACTTAACAAATCTAGGAAAGTGAAGATTTCTGAAGCAAATTTCATTATATCAACTTCAACACTTAGATTTAGAATAGTAAGTAATTTGGAGGGGATTATTATGGAAATTTGCATGATTTTCCTAAGTAAAATAGAATTTTACTTAGGAAAAGATTAAAAGGGGCTAATTATAATGAAAAATAATTTCAAGTACTTAGGTCTTTTTGATCATTAGGCCGAGGGTCCGGTCCCTCCAAAAGTCAAAAAAATGCCTTGAGCCCCTTTAATATTCAAATACCTTAGCACTTTGGGGAAATTAGTAAAACTCTTAGGGAAAAAGAGATGTGGGAAGTTAATGATTTTGACTTTGTTTTCTGTGAATTTTCCAATGTATTTTCTTCTTCAGTACTTATGATGAAAGTAAAGGATTAAACACATTTAGCACCATCATTCATCACATAAAACTTTGCAACACCATCTACCTACCCTATCTACTTTACCCTACCATTTTTTCTCCCTTATTAGGGTGCACTTAGACTGGCAAACCCTTATCACACTTTTCTCTTTTTACATAGAAAATCTATCTATTTCTACACTTATTACATCCGAGGGCTCAGATTAAACTGTTGAGCACCTTTTATTAACTCTACCTATCCACTTATCTGCCAAGATTAAACTGTTTGGTCAGATATTTATTCTCTATTCTACAACATGAAATTGAAAAATGAATGAGTCAAGTTTAAACAGTTTGACTCTTCATAAATTGTGGAAAAAGTTTGACAAGCTGCACACAATTTTGTTTATTACAGAAGATGAAATAGTAGTGGCATTTAGGCTTGCACACTTTCCTTGGACTTTCTTTTGGTGGGGTTCATTTTCTTTCACTTTTTTGGCCATTTTATTCTTTTTACCCTTTGATTTTTCTTTTAGGGTATACCCTCTTTAAATTTTTTAAATTTTTTGATTTTTTGATTTTTTGAGAATATGGTACACCTTTGCACAAAAAAAAGGTTTGAACATATTGCATAGTTCAACAAGTCAATCATGAAAAATGACACCTATTGGTATAGGAGTCTAACACATACATGAGAAAGGAAATTCCAACTTGAAACCAAATCAACAATACAAAGGCAAAGGAAAAGAAACAGATCGAAATCCAAGAAAGGGAGGAAATCCAAAGCCTCTAGATGATTCTTCCAGCTCCAAGGGTAAGAATGGAAATAAAGGAAACTTCAAGTGTCCTTATTGCAATAGAGTTTATCATCCTGAATCCTCTTGCATACAAAATACTATTGGTATGATTGAAAATACTCTTCAACAAAATAATCTTGGTCATCACATTCCCGAAAATGCTAAGAAGAAGGCAGAGGAAAAACCATTAGAAAAAAGGGGTAATAGGCATGCTTTGATTTCTATTGATTCTACACCACAAGAATGGATCATTGATTCAAGAGCTTCACATCATATGGATTCTTCAAAAGAATCATTTTATTCTCTACATGCATACTAAGGACCTCATATTCTCATGGGGGGACAATTCTACATTTTCAGCAACTCGATAAGGAAGAGAGGAATTCGAAGATGGAAGTTTTGAGAATGTATTGAATATTCCAAGGCATTCTATGAATCTTATTTCAGTGTTTCAGATGACGCACATAGGTACTAAAAGGAAAGTGGAATTTATCCTGGATTCCGCTAGCATTTACGACATGAAAACCAACTTGAATATTTCATCTGGCAAGGTAAATGATCAATCTCATCTGTATACATTTTCCTATTTTGTTCCTCAATAAGATTCTATTTTGCTACTTACGCATGAAAATGAAGAAATTAGGATTTGGCACAAGATATTTGGTCACTTTAATTTCAGATATATGCAACAAATTATCAAGCAAGGGATGGTCAAAGAATTTTCGATCATTGACTTTTCGAATGGTGTTTGTAGTGGATGTTCTCTTAGAAAGAATCTGCAAGACAAGTTTGAGAAGGGGCATCCATGGAGAGCCTCTTCACCTTTGGAACTTGTACATAGTGATCGCATGGATCCATTTCCAATACTTTCAATGAGAAAAGAAATTTATGTGTTGTCATTTATAGATTATTACACGAGATTCACTTGGGTTTACTTCTTGAAACTCAAGTCTGAAATTTTTCAACATCTAAATATTTTCAAAGCGCATGTGGAATACCAGTCTGGAAAATGTATCAAGGTAATCCACACAGATAATTGGACAAAATATTTCAAAAAATATATAAATAATATTTGTAATGAAGTAGGAATACAGTTGAAGCATACAGTTCCTTACACTCCACAAGAAAATGGGGTGGTCGAAAGGAAGAATCAATCTTTGAAAGAGATGGCCAATTACATGTCTCATGTAAGTTCTCTTTCATCAAAATTGTGGGATGAAGCTATCAATTGTGCCTCATACATCCAAAACAGGTCTCCTCAGAAATACCTTACTAGAAAAACACCTTTTGAGGCTTGGACTGGCATGCACCCTGAAGTTAGACATTTCCGCATTTTCGGATCTCGAGCATGGGCCGACATTCGTACAAAGAAGAGAAAGTCTTTGGAGTCTCAAAGTAAAGCAGGCATGTTTGTTGGATATTTTGATGAAGTCAAAGGGTACATATTGCTTGATATCAACACTAAAGAGCTCTTTATTGAAAGAAGTGTAAAGTTTGATGAAGATATTTTTCATACACCAGTGGATGAACTTGTTAGAATGTTCCCATCAGCACTAATTGATGAGTATGCACATGAAACTTCAGATTAGAACTAAGATGAAGATGAGCCTTTGCCTATGAAACCTGTTGGATGACCAATTGTTAAACATTGAGACAATACTTCCTCATGTAGTTCGAAATATTCTCTACCACCTTCAACACAATAATGGCGTAGCATGAGTGATCTCCTTCATGATCCTACCTCTATACCTTAGTTTGAGGAAGCTCCAAAAGCACTCTTAGTTATGGAGCCATGCATGCCTATTCATGCTTATATGATGCATGCATCTGATCCACAAACTTATGCAAAAGAAATTGGGCATCCTGAATGGGAAGCAATAATGGATGAGGAATATAAATCTCTCATTGACAACAACTCTTGGGATTTGATTCTGGTACCCTCAAATCATAAGCTTGTGAGGGCCAAGTGGGTTTACCAGACCAAGAAAGCAACAACTGGCTAATTTAGTCGATATAGGGTATGGTTGGTAGAAAAATATTTTTAGAAGGTACTTGGTGTTGACTATGATGAAACTTTTTCTCCAGTGGATAAATGGATTCCATTCGGCTAGCTCTCTCCATTTCAGTAGCAAGAGGATGGGAGGTGCATCATATGGATGTGAAGAATTCCTTTCTTCATGGTGATCTCGAGGGGTAAATCTACATGGAGCAGCCACAATGATACATACACAACTCATCTATAGTATGCTAACTAAAGAAGTCTCTCTATGGCCTGAAGAAGGCACCTAGAGCATGGTATGTAAAGATGGAGTCTTATTTGTTATCTAAAAAAATTTTACATTGCAAATCTGATTCCAATGTTTGTTTTTTGAAGAAAATTGACTCCTTCTCCATCATAGTACTCTACGTATATGATATTTTGATAACGAGTAGTTCATCTTCTATAATTACTAAGATTAAAATTGCATTACATAAGCGGTTTTCTATGACAGACGTGGGCTTGCTAAAATTTTTCCTTGGACTAGAGATCAATCAGAGTGGGTTTTGGATTACCATTTCCCAACAAAAGTATGTTAGAGATATTTTGGCACAATTTCACATCAGTGACTGAAATCCAGCAACCACACCTTTCTTATCAGGGATAAAACTTGAGAATGGAGAAGACACACGATTGGTTGATTTTACATTGTACCGTCAGCTTCTAAGAAGTCTTCTTTATCTCACTCACTCCCTTCTTGATCTCTCATATGTTGTAGGAGAAATTTCCAGATACATGCAAGAGCCACATGAGTTATAATGCAAAGATGCAAAATGCATCCTTTGATATTTCCAATGGAAAATCACCTATGGGATTCAATATGCAAAAAAATTGTTCTTTCGATCTCATTGGGTTCAAATATTTAGATTGGGCTGATGAAAACATTGATCGCAACTCCACCTCCGATTATGTACTTACTTTTGGATCCGCCCTAATTTTTTTGTCAAGCAATAATGAGGTTGCCATTGCTTTATCATCAGTAGAGGCCGAATATACAGTAGCAATAAATGCCACTATTCATGCCATTTGGCTACAACATTTCCTATCTGAGGTTGGGATTAGTTTCCATCGTCCAGCTATCATCTGGGGTGATAATCAAAGTACGTTAAATTTTTGCAAATATCCATTACAGCGACAATAGACCAAACACATCGCGATCCACATGCACTTCATTAGCAAACTCATTCATGATGGGATCATTGATCTTTGGTAATGTCCTGGTTCCAATTACATTGTTGATATCTTCACCAATATTTTCAATGAGCAGAAGTTTTGATTCCTACGAGATCGTCTCGGGGTGAATGGCACGACTACCTAGCAGTTGTATTTTCTCTACTTCTGCATTTTATTTTGAGGGGGGGGGGGGATTTTATTCCCACTCAGTTTTCCCTCTTTCCTCTTTTCATGCATTGTATATAGGGTACCTAAAATGGCCGTGTTGCGGGGACTCATTCATTTTGCAGCACACCCACCTAAGTTATGCTTAAGGGGGGGTGTTGGTGTACATGCATCTAGATTAGCTTTAGTTAAACTCTATATATTACATGAAATGTGCACTTGTGTTTAGCTATTTCACTTGAATGCTCTACATGCACATAGTTAGCCTTAATTATCTTTAATTCAAATATAGATATTGCATGTGATATGCACTTATATTTTTCTAGTTAACTCGAGTGCTTACATGTGATGTGCACCTACCTTTAGCTATTTAAATTAAGTTCTTACATGTGGTTTTCACTTGGCTTTAGTTAGTTAACTATAGTTATTGCATGTGGTGCATGTGCACATTAACAAAAAATAAATCACACTTAGCTTTAGTTAGCTATAATTATCCATAGTTATTTCATGTACAACTAAGCTTAACTTAGCTTGTTTTATGTATTGATTCTAAAACTAATATTGATGAATTAATTTCATTCTCAATTCTATTTCTTTTTCTTTTTCAACTTGGCAAGTTTATGCAATTATTCTTTATCTAGATCTGTATTGTGCTCTAATATTTTTACATTTTATGATAGGAAAATACATTGAACACACTTAATAACTGATTTTTATTTCACTTCCAATCAACTTCAAAGTAACCGAAAGGTTAACATAAAATTTCACTTCTTTACCACATGTATTATGATGTTCTGGAAATAGAATATTATTAAATGTTTTTCACCTATAGACAGAATAGTTCCTTAAAATAGTGGAGTTTAGAGCTCTGCACAATGATATAATTTCATTGTGTAGAGCTACATAGTCCCTCACAATTCTCATAATTCAACGGATTAATATGGAAAGACGGTGAAATAATCATTTCGTTCAAATAAATAAACCTTATGTAAATCGTATTTAAGTTCATTATCTCCTTTATGAATAGATTTCATTTCATGGGGTATTGAAGATTCATTGTGGTTAACCTAATTTTGGAAGTTGTGATAATCATGGGCGATGTGGTAATAGGAATAACATTAATATGTTGATAATGTGGTAGTAAAATATCTTCAAGGCATTAATCATATGGGAAATATCATGGAAGGGAGTAATTCATCACTTAGAAGAAGCATAAGAAAATAAAGCTATCAGCATAACATTCAAGGAAACAATGATAGAAAATATATAATTCACATTGATATACATGGAGAGAATTACTGTAGATAAAAATATCCTAATGTTGTTTAAGTCCACTAGAATTGACTATATTTGTAGAGAAGATAAATATATGTCCCTTTGATCCATCTTGTTGCAATCAATAAAATAAATAATACCCTCTGAATTGCATTGTGCAGAGTAGCTCCTCACCTCCACACAATGAGATCCTCAGTACAACATGTTCGACAAAGAATTTAATGAAGAAATCGTATATTTGGTTGATGATTAGATATGTCATTTTTGCATATGAATACACACCGAGTTTAGTGAAACATCCAAGGAACCCTACACAAATCATTGTATTCCATGTCATATAATAGTAAATTGGGATGTTATCCTTGTGTAACCACCCTATGTATTAATTCTTAGCAGTGTTCAAGGCCCCACAAACTATATATCACCGCAAATCATGATCTCATAGGCTCGATGTGCCTAGTTTCGATTGCATGGAGGTTATGGCAAGAATAAGATTTGAAACTTACAAAATATTATGATTATTAACTCACACTCCACATAATTAGGTTTCGGTAGATTTTTATATAACATTAATATGATGATCAAGTGGGTGTCAATGATCATCAAAACATTCATCGTATGGAAAATATCATGGAAGGGAGTAATCCCTCATTTAGAAGAAGAATAAGAAAATAAATTAATTGGTCTAACATTCAAGAAAACATTGATAGAAAATACACAATTCACACCTAAATCCATGGAGAGAACTATTGGAGACAAAAATCTCCTAATGTTGCTTAAATAGAACATCATGGACTATATTAATGGAGAAAATAAATATATGGCTCTCATATCCATGTTTTTTCAACCAATAAAATGTAATATTGTAAAAACTCACATTAAAGTTTCATGTAATAAAGGCCATTAGATAAAAAAAATTAGACCACGGTCATGGGACACGTATTCCAAGATGAATGGAGGGGGGAACATTATAATGGGAATCACTTGTGGTTAATTAATGGTTATGGAAATTGGAAAAGGCATTGGGAAAGGAAAAAGAAAATAAATAGAAATAATTAATATAATAAAATAAAATAGGAGAAACGGAAGATGAGGAAACACAAATATTCATGGAAGGGAAATTAGATAGAAAATTTAAGAAAATGAAATAAAATGGAAAAAGGAAAGGAAGAGGCTAGACATTAGTGATAAAAAGGCATAAAAGAAACAATTCATAGCTTTTGTCAAAATTTATCTTTGGATCAATTTCAGAAAGAGAGCTTTAAGAGGAAAGAGAAGGAAACGAAAAAGCAAAGGAGTCAACAAACAAGCAAGTATCAAGAAATAAACTAAATTAAAGTAATGGAGCGCAAGAAGAAGATTGGAAGAAGAACTACAACAAGAATATTTTGTAGGTAAAAGGTGGCATGTGTGATTTCCTTGCTCCTATTAGAATGCATAGTGTATGAATTTGTTTTACATGATTATTTGTTGTCATTGGCATGTGATTTTGGATTTGGGTGAGGTGGACTCAGGAAAATCCCAAGGGTTGGGGGTGGATTTGGTTTTATCCGAGAATCCCTTAACAGGTGGGTGAATAAAGGAAAAGTCATTTGGTTATGGTGAATAAATTCTGACACTTCCAAGATTGTATTGGTTTGGTGATTTCTCGACCAGTTTAGGTGAAATCACTGTGGTTAAAGGTTCGGGTGGTTTTTCCTCCAAAATACTTGGTTTTTTTTATTGTGGTTTATCCCATGAGATTCCACATTCATGCTTGGAATATGGTACAAGGGTGATTGGATTAAATAAAGGTTTGGTTCATCCGAATCTATGGTTGGGTCGTACATGGTATCCACTCACCTAGTCGACATTCATAAATGTATTTACATATTGATTCCAATTGATAATAATGAGCACATGTATTGGTTATTGCATTGATTTTATGACTGGTTTTTCATGGAATCATTATGGTTAAATGATGGTTATAGGCATTGTTAAATGTTGTTCTCTTGTTATGGATCTTGTTCATGATTCAATAGGTTATATGTGGTTATATGAATGCATGGGTTAACAAGTGTTGTTGCAACTAGCATGAGAGGGAAGTGAGCCTTCTTGATGATTCTCTAGTGAAGTGAATGAGACAATGATCGGATATACATTCATTACCTCCATTTACTATGTTTACGATTTTTTTGATGAAAATTTTATCACATGTTTGGTATGTTTGGAAAATTTATGAACCTCGTATACCTTGTGTAGAATTTTATTTCCTTAGACTTGATTATGTAAAGTTCTCTGCAATTTTGGGAATTGGGTTTTAGGCTAGCCCTAAAAATGTGGCACTGATTTCAATTTTTCATCCATAGTTCTGGTACTTTTTGGCTGCAACCACATGGAGAAAGGCTTGTGTCTATGGCTGGACATTTTTAGTCACATACACAACTTGTAATGTGTGTGGTTGGGTTGTGAGCTCTGTTAAAAGTAAGTTCCAACTCAAGGTCTTATAACCATAGCATATTGGCTGACATCTAGGAGATCTGATGTTCCTAAGAGGTATTAGTAACTTTCTGGTTAGTAGTCCCCACTTCCATAATTGGAACTTGAAGGTTGGGTCATGTCATAGTAACTCTAAACTCATTTTTACCCTGGAGATCTTGTAAAAGTGGGTAAATGTGGGGTGGGGTGGTTAGAGGGTGGTATCAAAGTAGTTCCATTCCCTGTAAACAATATTTCACTTTCGGGTACATTCATATATCTATGGTTATTATGCATGTAATTATTGATTCAATGTTGTATTATTCATTCATGCATGGTATTGAATCATTATATTCATATATTTTTGATATATATATATATATATATATATATATATATATATATTTCTAATATGGATTGACTTGTGCAGATGCAAAATCATCCCCTGAGATACATTGAGGAATGATTTTAATTATGTTTTCTATTTGGTTTATCTAACAAGGGATGTTTGTAGGAAAAAAAATATCATAGATGAAGAGAAGAGTGGTGGAATAAAACTCACATCACTCCCCTTACAAGCCTAATGTGAATTCAATGGAATGGGAGAAGTCCATCGAAGAAGGAGGAGAAGAGTATTATCATGGTCTAGTAGAAACATTCGGGAGTCTAAGGGGAGATATTAGAATTTATGAGGGAGATAATAACAGGTTGATTGAGGTATAGGAAATACTTACAAGGGCTCAAGAAAATAAATTTTAAGTCAATGCAGTTATTCTTCACATCCTTTTTGTGTTGAAAAAGCATGGAAAAATCAAGATCAATCATGGATATGGGAAACATGAGAAGACTAATTGGGAAGATGGTAGCATGTCTGTCAACTAATTGGGAAGATGGTAGCATGTCTGTCAAAGGGGACTTTTTGGATAGGGAGGATACATTGAAGAGTCACAGGTTCTTCAATACACTTGATAAGACGACAGGTGTTCATGGGTTATATTCTAACTCTTCTTCGAAGATACATCATAACCATTACCATCAACATCATAAGAGGAGTGAGTATTTTTCAGATGAGTTTAAGAAAGCCAAGCCTCCTAAATTTTATGGTTAGTTGAAGAGATTAGAAGATGCACTAGCATGACTTCCTGTGATAAGGAAATTTTTCAAATTTCATGATTAATCAGAGATCATGAAAGGAAAGATAAAAATTTTCAAACTCTCATGAAAATCATGTACCTTGAGAAAATATCTTACGATTTTTAAAGGCATTAGAAAAGGTGAGTTGACCTGGGGAGAGTTTGAGAAACTTTTTAGGAAGAGGTACCTGTCTAAGAGATATTATGATGTAAAAGCCAAGGAGTTCTATGAGCTCAATATGGGTTCCATGATATATGAATAGTACAAAATGTAATAACCTTTGGTTGATTTATATGTAAATAAAATAAGACCAAGGTCATGCCACACATATTCAAGGTTGATTTTTGCGAGAAACATATTGATGGTTACCATTGGTGATTTATTAATGGCTATGGAAATTGGCAAAGGAGTTGGAAAAGGAAAAGTGGCATTAATTAGAATTTATTTATGAAAATAAAGGACAATATGAGAAACGAGAGATGGAAGGTCATAGAATTCCATGTGAGGACAATTGAAGGAAAAATGGAGCATCAATAATCAAAATTATTATGAGGATCAATTAACAAATATTTTTAGTTTAGCTTTGGAGCTCTCTTCTATTCTCTCACTCTCTCACACTCTTGTAACACACTTAGATTTTTGTTGGAGTAAACTTGGAGCACTGTAGCTCCCACTTCGATTTGGATAAAGAAGGAAAATGAAAGCAGGAAAGTGCAAGGAAACTGATGGATCAACAACTAGAACTAGATTGCTTTGTAGGTAACAGGTTCCATGTGTGATTTCGTTGCTAATTTATGGATGCATTGTAGATACATGTGGTTTTCTAGTTATGTGTTGTCACTGGCATGTAAATATTAATGTATTTGTGGTGGTTTTAGCCTTTCCTTTCCATTTACTTGATAACCAATGCGTTTTTGGTTTCTCCACTTGATATTTTTATGGTTGGAGCTCATGATTCCTTATGGTTGTGGGTTGGATGAAACACTTTGAAATCCCTATAAAATATTTGGTTGAGTTACTAGTCCTAGAGCCTAGGTTGGTACAAAATATATTGAGCCCTTGGTGGGTTTAGTTACTAGTCCATGGAGCCAAGTTGGACAAATGATCTCGAGTCCTGGATGGGTGTTTGTTGTGTTACTAGTTCTTAGAGCCTTGGTTAACTTGGGTAGAGATTGAACTTGTTCATATTAGTGATCTCTGACTGTGAGGTGGAATAATTAGTTTAGGGTTGAAGTGCTTTGGCCTCTGGAAGACCTCATTTTTTTATTTTTCTATTTGATCCCACATTTATTCTTGGAATATGCTGTGGGGGTGATTTGATGAAAGAGAGATTTGGTTCAGCCCAATCTATGTTTGGGCAGTACGTGGAAGTGATTAACTTGGTTGGTATTTTCATACTTTAAGAAGAGATAATATTATTCTATTTTGATTCATGTATATTTGTAGTAATTATGTTGGCGATGTTATGGCTGCATTTTCATGGTTTATATGTTGGCTATTTTATAGCTACATGTTGCTCATATGATGTGTATCCTCTATGGCTCTTGTCATGAATGATTTAGCTATTGATGGGTTGAATAATATATCCAAAAATAAGTGTTTTTGAAACTATATGGAGAGGTAGTAGGGCGTCCTCGGTGATTCTCAGATGAATCTAAGAATTTTATGATAAGATATGCATTGATCACCTCTAGCTTATGTGTTTTCCATGTGTTTATCGAAATGTATATTATGTTCTAGGTAGTGTAAGTCAATTTTTTCCTTTAAGTTTTCTTATTTACCATATTTTTCATGTCGTTAATGATTCTGAGAAGTATCAGGAAATTTTGGGTAGTCATATGGAGGATAACCTCGAATTAAGTCTAAGATCTCAGGACCGCACTCTCTGAAATGGACAATTTGGGTCACAACCACATATAGGAAGGATTGTGAGTGTAATTGGAGACATTCAACTAAATGAAGACATTTTCATCCATGCCGCTGAGGGTTAATTTGTGTGAAACCAGTACCAAATTAGGGTGGGGTCACCATGACATGGGTCTTTGGTCGATGAGTGTCCCTGTAGCCATGAGGAATTTTGTAAGTTGTTAATTGGTGGTATATTATATGCGCAACTTCCTTAACTAGAGCTAGGAGGTTGGTTCATGTCATAGTAACTCTTCATCTCATGTTTACCATGAAATTTTCGAGAAATTGGGTAAATATGGGCAGAGTGGTTATAGGTTGGTATTAGATCTTCCAGGTTCATACACTCTAACTAGTGGAGAAAAATTTGTTTGTCGTGCGCGCATGATAATTATCTCTATGTTTGTTATGCATGCATTATGATGGTGACTATTGTGGTATTTTTTATTCTTGATGTTGATGTTGCAATGATTGATATTTTGATTTCGTTATATATATATATGTTATGTTAATCCTGATTGATTTTGCAGATGATATATCCTCTCCTAAACCTCACTGAGGTAAGTTGATTATGTTTATATTTGGTTTATCTGACATGGTATGTTTACAAGAATAATAGATCAAAATGACTAGAAAAATAGTGGAATACCGTTTACAAGATTCTCCCCATAGATCATATGAATACCATGGAAAATAATACCCTTCTGACATAGCATATACATTGACAATTTCGAAAGAATAGATAAGAAGTTATAAAGAAGGTAATGGTAGGATCATTCAATCATGAGAAAGACTTTCTAAAACAAAGGAAAGTAAAGTGAGATTTAATGAAGTCATCCTTCATAGGATATCAGGTTTTCAGAGAAAGATACTTCTTAGGATTAATCATGGATAGGAGAAAAGTACCGATGGGGCATATGGTAGCGGTTATGAATTAGGATACATGTTTGACAAAGATGACACAATTATATATGGTCGGTTATTGGATATGCCTGTCAAGAGGGGTAATTACCATGGGTTATATTATTGTTATAGGTCAAAAACACAACATCATCACCATCATCGCCATCCGTATAGGAGTGAGAAATGGTACGTTCTAAAGGAGTTCAAGAAATAAAAACTTCCTACATTTGATGGAGAATGAAGAAGTCACGAGATGAGGAAACTTAGTTGTTTGGTACGAATAAGTCCTTCACATTGGATGATTATTCAAAAAATATGAAATCTATAACATATACTTTTAGTCTTAAAGGAAAAGTAAACATTTGGTGGGAACATGTAAATAATTTCAGAGGTATTCGAGAGGAGTTGAGTTAGGGTGATTTAGAGAGACTTTTAAGGAAGAATTATTTATCTAAAATATACTATGATGACAGGGAATATGAGTTATATTATTTGAATATGGGATCTATGACTAATGAGGGGTGTACTAGAATAGTATTAAAGTTGTTGAAATATGTGCCTTATCTTAAGGAGGAGAAAGAAAATATTTCTAGATTCATCAATGGGTTACCAGTATGATTCCAATATATCATGGATTTTGATGAGCCTACCTCATTGGAGGAGGATATCAGAATTTCCAAGCACTATTATGAGTACTTGAAGTGCAAGACCGATTATAAGCCAGATTTGAAAAGTAATGAGAATAATAAAGGAAAGTGGGCTATGTAAATAGGAAAACCTCAAAATATAGATGACAAGGAGAATGAAATACCATACAACAAATTCAGTGTAGTTGACAGAGGGCAATCTTATTTCAGCCTGAGAAACAGAACAAGAGTGATGGAAGGAATCCTTTGCAATGTTGGACTTGCAGAAAACTGTAGATTTACAGTTCCTAGGAGGCACAAACAGTTAACGATGTTGAACAAATTATTCCTCATATTTATGAATCATTAGATAGTACTTAAAATGATCTTGATGCATCTATTATTGAGATGGAATGTAGTATTTGTGATCAAATTGTTTCTATTTTATTGACCATGGATCTAACTATAATTATACCAATATTGAATTGTTGGGTAAGTGTTGCTTCAAGAAATAAGCGCATTCAGAGTGTTAGTTGGTGCAGGTCGATACAATTAGTTGGAAAAGAGTTCGTAATTGGGAAAAATCTTATGCATTTTAGTTTAATTTTATGCCTAGATGAGAAGATATAAATGTGCTTCCATTGGGATCATATAATATGTTGTAGGGTGTGGATTGGTTGTACATTCACAACACTAATGGGAATTGTTATGGAAATTCCATTGAGTGCCTAGATGATGATAGATAGGGGAGAATATTATTGGGTAAAAGGAAGCCTACATCAGTGAGAATGGTTATGACTATTTAGTGCAAGTGCAGTAGTAGGAAATGGTGTGTACTCTTTGGAGTTCATATTTACAGTGATAAGTGTGAGGATGTTAAGGATGCTTAAAACTTGAAGATTTATCTAGTTTTACAATAGTTTGAGGATGTGCTCCCACTAGAGATTTCAGAGGTACTGCTTCATAGGGGTGTGGAATTTTCTATTGACTTGATGTCGGCAGTAGAACTAGCATCAAAGTCATAATACAAGATGAGCGCTCCATAATTATTCAAATTGAAGTTGTAGCATAAGGAAATGCTCAATAGGGGATACATTAGGCCAAGTGTGTCACATTTGGGTGCACTAGTATTGTTTGCAAATAAGAAGGCCGATAGTATTTGGTTCTGCATTGATTACAAGTACTTAAACAAGGTGATAATTAAGAATAGGTACCGTTTGTGACGAATTGATGATTTATTTGACTAGTTGAAGGGAGCAGTAGTGTTCTAGAATATTGATATGAGATCAGTATATCATCAGGTACACATAAAAGAAGACAACATCCTCAAGGCCACATTGTAGACTAGGTATAGGAATTATGAGTTTGTTGTGGTTACTTTTGGTCTTATTAATGCTCTAGAAACTTTCATGTGTTTGATGAATAATGTGTTGCATCCTTATTTGGAAAAGTTTGTGATAGTATTCATTTATGACAAATTGATATATTCTAAGAATGTGGAAGAGGATGAAAAATATTTATTACCAATGTTAAGGTTGCTAAGATAACATGAGTTGTATAAAAATATTAGTAAGTGCAGTTTATTTTAAGAAAATTTTCATTACTTTGGGCATGTTGCTTCCAAGGAATGTATAGTAGTGGACCAGTGGACCTAGAAAAGATCGGGGCAATCATGGACTTGGAAACTCCTAGTATTGTGATGAGGTTAGATCATTCATGGAGCTAGCAGGTTATTATAGGTGGTTCATCAGGAGATTCTCATGGATTTTATAAGTTGATTATATTATTGTTGTGGTTTATAGGTTGAATAAGGTAGCTCATTTCATTCCATTGAAGTCTACAAATTGAGCTAGTAAGGTAGCCTCAGTGTTCATTAAAGAGATAGTGAGGTTGTATGGTATTAATAAGAATATTTTTTCACACAAAGGTGCCAAGTTCACTTCCAGGTTTTGTAAGGAGTTATTTGCATGTTTGGGGATGTAGTTACCCTTTAGTAAAACTTATCATCCATAAAAAAAATGGACAGATATAGAGTGATAGTACGATTCTTGAGGACATGTTGAGTATGCATGTCATACATCATCAATGGAAGTGGGGAGAGTATATTACACTGGTATATTTTTCATATAATAGTATTTGAAAATGAGTCTGTTAGAGGCACTTTATGGGTATAGATGTAATACCACATCAATTGGAGTGATCTAGTGAATAGGGTATTGATAGGACCAGATCTGGGCAGAGATGGAACAAGAAATGCAAGTTATCAATAAGAATATAAAGGAAACATAGGATAGGAAAAATAGCTATGCAGACCAATATACATAATTTAACGAGTTTTAGGTTGGGGAACATATGTACTTCCGCATTAAGCCCAAGAGGAGGTACTTTAGGATTAGATCATGTGCCAAGATGACACATCGGTATTGTGAGGCCTTCAATATCCATGAGAGGATCGGAGCAACAACCTACTGACTTGCACTTCCTCTAAAAGTGAAAGTCTATGATGTTTTCCATGTGTCATTGCTTAAGAAGTATTTGATAGATATTCATCATTTCAGTGACGTGTTTATATTTTAGGTGAAACCATAAGGAGAATTCTAGTAAGAACCTTAGTAAATTTTACAATGAAATATGCCCATGCTCTGGAATTCAAAAATCGAGCAAGTTAAAGTATAGTGGAAGAAATTTTAGCCAGAAGAAGCTAAATGGGAGATGAACGATCAGATGTGGGATATGTATCCTTCTCTATTCCTTGGTTGATTAGATGTATTTTGATATGTCGTTTGATTTTGTGTTGGTTATATGTATAAGCATATGTATGTATGTAAATACCGCATCAACTTGTCCTATAAAGCTCTAATAAGCGGTATGGTGTTCATGTTATGATGGTTATGGTCACAAAGTATGATATAATCTAAATGTGGAATCGAACTATGTTATTAAGATCCATGGGAAACATGTGTTTTGTTGGTTTATAGCTCTCATTGAACATCAAGGATCATGTTCACCTAATATGGAGGGGTTTGTAACAACCCCTGGTTCTATGTAAATAATCTAAGACCAAGGTCATGTGACATGTATGCCAAGTTGATTGTTGCGAAAGAAATAATAAGGGGAATCACTGGTCATTATTAAGGGATATGGAAATTGGTAAAGGCATTCGAAAATGAAAAGTGGCATTAACTGGCATTTACTTATGAAAATAAAGGAAAATAGGAGAATCATGGACATGAAAGGTCACATAATTGCATGTGAGGAAAATTGAAGGAAAATGAATAAAATAGAGGCCTCAATAATAAAAATACTTATGAGTACCAGTTCATATAATTTTTTTAGTTTAGCTTCATAGCTCTATTTTATTCTGTCAACCACTTGTACCCTTTCACACTTAAAAATTTATTAAAGCATTCTTGGATAACTCTAGTAGCCACTTCGATTTCATACATACATGGGAAAGCGCTCGCAAAATCTGACTGATACATGCAAATCAAAGAGACGTTGCAAGTGGTTAAGGCTGACATCATCAAATATATGGAGTTGCATCGAAGGCTACAATGAAGAGGTCATCCGAGCATGTGGGCGACTACCTACAGGGCCACCCCCTCATGAGGGTTGAGACATCTCACACACACCCGTGAATCACCAATATTTGCTACTGCATCGCTGCCCCTCAACCATAAAAATACCAGATCTCAGCCAAAAACATCACTGAAACCCCCTTTCTCTGACAAGTCACACTTTTCAGGTCATTTCCTGGGACAGGTCATATTTTTCTGCCCAATACCTACTACCCAGGTCGCAGAACAGACCCCAAAAAGTGTGACCTAACGTATTCATAAGCTCTGGGTACCTGTTAGTTTTTAGTACCTTGATACTTCACCAGGACACATTTTACCCAAGAAGGGTCTCTTCACCTCTCCTCAAAATCAAATTTCCTCACTTACAACATTTTTACTTGAGGCACCACTTTGCCTCCATACTTGTCCTTGTTCGTGTTGATTTTAGTTATGAGTTACCATCTTGTAATCATGTTTTTATGGTCCCCCATTGGACCTTTACTGTGTGGCAGCACCATCGATTCGTCCTTGTTTAGAGCATCTAAGTTGAGTCATCATCACATTCATGGAGTCTATCCCGAGTCCCTTTGTACCCCGCTATAGTCCTCCATCCTTCCTTGCTTGGTCCCTCTCTCTTGTCACACATTATGGCCTTCAGTCCCATTTTCCCCTATCCCTCATGATATTGTGTCAGTCGTTGCCAGGTCATCCATGCCCTTTATTCTTTAACAAGGTAAGTCATTCATTCACTACTCAGTATCCCCTACTTCATTATCATCATTAGTTTCAGTATGTCAATCACTCTAATATTGCCTCACCTATGGAAAACATCCTTCTGTCAACATCAGCTCATTCATTCCAGAAGACAGGTCTAGAGGGCGGTGTACCTTGGTTCCAGCTTCCACTCTTGTTCAGCGCCCTAGATCAAGCAAAGGGACTACTTATCACCCTTTGACTTGGTTGTTTCTCACCTTCAGCTCCTTTCAGCATGATCGAGATCTGTATACTTAATGGTCCATTGATGCAGTAGCAGATATTGGTGATTCCTGGGTGTGTGTGAGATGTCTCAACCCTCATGAGGGGGTGGCCCTGCAGGTAGCCCCCCACATGCCCGGATGACCTCTTCATTGCAGCCTTCAATGCAGCTCCATATATTTGATGATTTCGGCCTTAACCGCTTGCAATGCCTCTTTGATTTGAATGTATCAGGAAGATTTTGCGAGCCCTTTCCCATGAACCACAACATGCTTGGGGGCACCTATGCCACAAGGTGCTCGATGCAACTCTGCAGAAGAAGGATGCCTTGATTGAGGGAATATCACGCCTGCACATTGCACCCTAATCAATGGGAGCACAAATACCACAAACGATTGAATACTGGAGCCTTCGCCTAACAGAAGGAACAAGTGATCCCCAAACTGTCCCAACCGCGGTGGTGGATGGGGTGCATACGGTTGCCAAGTTGTTTGAGTTGTACCTAAATTGCATTACAACATACCTGATGTTGGCTTTAATTTGGGATGTGAGAGTGGCACAGACGCTTTATCCAAGGTTATTAGATCTGTAGGAAAGCCATCAGGTGTGAACGATGACCATCAGAACACTGCATTCTGGTGAAAAAGGAATCTTACCGTTACAAAAAACAGGCGGCTGGCAATCAATACGGAAATTTATGGTGAGTTTTTACCGGTTGATTGATGGTAAATTTCAAGTTAGATTTACTCTACCGTTGGATAGCCCCAGAAATTATAAGGAAGAAAGGATAACCCTAATCAAGGCTCCATATTGTCTTTGTAATATGCATATGTTATTCGACTACTTGATTGTCTCGACCTTTAGCGTTTGGGTCATACCCCATCAACCTACTTCTGCTGTTTGCGAATTTCCAAAGTTGGAAGCCTATCCTTTGACCACTATTGTAGCCCCTAACCTTCCGAATGCTTTCAAGCCTACCTGTCCAGCACCTACAGACATTGTGTTGAGAGTGTCTCAGGATACCGAGATTGATAAACTGATTTCCCTTTGGCTCCCTACAGGGAAAATTGATTTTGAACCCTGTGCAGAATGGTGCCAAAGCTACACGACAGAATTTCATGCCCCTTCCAAACCTGGGATGATCGCAGGCCCCAGCTAGATGGGCTAGGAAGATGCCATGTAGGATGATACACAACTGCCACAGGGCGCTATGAGAAATGATGTAGTCGAGTTGCAGATAGTCCTCCGCATGAAAGAGCTGACTCACAAGGATACTTCATCCCCCTGAGGTACTAGCAATGACCTCCAAGATATGATTGCAGATATTCGATGCGCCAAGCATGCCATCAGAAAGCACTTGAAGCCATGGGGCTATGCCGCCTTCCAGATATCTCAGGATGCTCACAACGCCATTGTTAGAAAATTAAATATTACAGAGCAATGAAACACATAAAATATGCGGAAAATACAAGCACACAAAACACATAAAACCAGAGAGACACAGATATACGTGGTTCACCCAGTTTGGGCTAAGTCCACCCCGAACAGCCAGTCCTTCCTTTATATTATCCAACAAAATGAAGAGACAAAACCTACGACGAGATCCCGGCTTTGCTAATATCTCTATTCTCTCTACATTCTCCCTTTCTGTTTCTCGCTTAGAATACACTCCTCTGCAACCCATGATACAATGCCCTCATATATACAAGGGGGTTGCCTTCTAGGGAAAAAAACCCTAATCTAAACATAACTTCTACCGTTAGATCATTTGCCTAATGAACGACCCAGATTGACTAGAAATTACTATACTTTTACAAGGCAATTTTACATCTATTTTTAGCTTCGGGGGTGCTGCCCCCGAACCCCCCCCTGGACCCCCCACGGCAGCGATTAAATTTCGGGCGGCGTTGCCGCCCCTTTTAAGGTACAGGGGTCCAATGCTGTGATTCAAAGTAAACAAGATAATCAGGCTCCACACCCAACAGCCATCGCATGACTCAACCAGATTTTGGAGCGATTTACCATGGCTCCTGAAGGACCGACCTCCCAAAAGCTTGTCGATATCACACAAAGTGTTGTTTCCCAAAGTCAGGAAGTGTTACCTCTATTGATCGTAGCCTTCAATACCTTACGTGCACAAATATAAACCGCACCACCACAGTGACTCGAGACAAGGCACAAGATTGTGTTGGGGAACTATTGGAACAGGGTCTCTTACGAGCTACAAAACTGGTCCGATTTTGTATATTTTTTATTATATTTAGTCTAGAGCAGGGGTTTTGGGGTGGGTCAAAGCCCCGAAAGAATTGTAATGGGCAAAGGGTAGACCTAGAATCCACAAACCATGGTTTGCAGACCATAGGAAATATTAGGCTAGATTTTTATAAATAGAGGAACATTTTGAATTGTAAGGCAGGGAAATAAGGAGCTACTGATGCGAATTGTGGTTTAGTAGATACGTTTGGGTTTTGGGGAAAGGAATTCCACTAGATGTGTGCATGGAGATCCAAGGTCCTGCTATGTGCAGACCCTGCTGCTATGTGCGCAGGCTGGGACGGGTATTGTAAGAGGGAATTCATGAATTCATGAATGATAAGGGTTGTTTGAGAGCTAAATCTATGTGTATTTTTTATGTGAATCATTGCTAATTGTTGTATTATGCATATTCTATATTCTGCTGCGAAAGTTCTGTGTAAGTGCTTTTACTGCATCTAGATCAGTTTTGTTCTGTTTTATGAAATACTAAGCTACTGTCATAGAAGTTATATAATTATCGAGCACTATAGAATAGTTGAGCTTGCGTACATGGATGTGAAAAGAGACCTATAGATCCTGCTCCGAAGAGAGGCGATCTGGGCAGCATAAGGCCAGACACAGTGCTGCTTGCCTTACCTACCCTTTCTCAGGTTGTGGAAACCTGGTTCCAGCACCCACCCATACTACTTCGGGTGAGACTTTGACCTGCGCAAGAAATTCACTACTGAAAGGGCCAGTAGTATAGGGTTTTTTTGGCAAATCTTGAACTCCGAACCTGGGTCAGGACCCCTTGAGCCAAAAACGCGCTAAGTGTTATGCTACCATGAGGGTGGGCATGGTAGCTTCCATATGTTCAAAATATTGCTCTTTCTGGCTCAGTTCCTAGTTGAATTGGCGGAGGAGGGGATCCTGCTACACCATGGACCATAACCCCATAGCCGTATCTAACAAGTTTGAGCCCTTGGTGATCTGAGCTATAATGCTTCTTGTGGCTTCCTTGACCAGCATGGCTTACTTGGTGCGCACATTAGGAGGGGTCTCAGGCTGTAGGTTGGCTTGTAGTGCAACAATTTTTTGCTCCAGATTTGCTTTGACAGCCTGTACTTTGGTCCTTGATGCCTTCAATGCAGCTAACAAGCCTTCAACCTTGGCCTATGGCTCAACGGAGGCAGGAATCACTTCCGACATATCCTCACATAGTTGGTTTATTAGATGTTCTAATTCAGCCTTCTACACAACTGTCGTGATGTGAGCTGCCTAAGCTTGGGCAGTTTCAGTAGCTTTGGTCACAATGTTTTTCTCGGCCTCACTTAGTTTTCATTGTGCCTGCATTTCTCTATTTTTGATCTCACCGGAGATGAATACGTAGAGAGTTTGTAGCTTCTCACCCATTAATCTTGCAATGTCATGATCGACAACGAAACATGTGCGGAATTGCTCGCACATGATCACAGTTACTACAGTGAACGCCATGCCAGGGAGCGGGTAGATCCTACTCTCTATGACTGTGGTGAAGGCTATAACATCGGATTGCTACCTCGCTTGATTCTGCCTTGCCTGGTTCATGCTCACCTGAAGAATATCAGATTTTAACTGAAGGACCTGCAGCCTAGACTGCAAGGCTTCCAATGTGGCCTTCTGCTAATCTTCAAGGGTATCCCATCGGTCTTCGGAGGAAATAGTGATAGATTCCACTATATTTTCCAATTCTTCCTCTCTTAAGGTGACCTCTACTTCCCCTTCAGTCTTATTGGCCTTGCGGTTCTTTCGCTACCCTTTGGGAGGCTCGCCTGTGCATTTTCTTCCACATGGGGACTCTGCGCCCATATAGAAGCTACTAATGAATAGATGGATGGAAATAGCTGAAGATGATATGTGTAATCAATAGATATCCTCGAATATATCCTTGAAGTGAAAGGCTCATCCTAACACTAAAGATCTCACCCTCTAAATCAAGCACTGAAACATCCACTGCAAATTCTCACTAAAATAATGCAATCAAAGAGGGAGTCTATGTTGTATCTGATGGGAATAGGTTTTCATGGTGCCAAGATGTGAAATAAAGATCATGAACCTTCCTTTCTGATCTCCCAAAGGGAAGGATGCTTCCTCCTCTAAAAAACTAGTTTAGAAAGTGGGTTTCTCAACCCTCCACTGCAACACCCTACAACACAACACAAATCTAAATAGAAAATGTGTTGTAGCTGAAGACTGAAGCTTTCCTAGAATTTCATATGTGTTTAAATGATGGTACAATGCTCTTCCAAGAGACCACCTCAAGGAAAGAGGTGGGATTCCCTCTTAGGAACACCCTGTGCTAAACAACACTGCAAGCTCAACTAAACAGCTGAAAAATGCAAGAATTTATGTAGACAACCAAATCAATAATCAGTAACATAACCCACTATGGAATCCCTTCCCTCCTTATAAGCAATGTGAGCCTTCTCAGTTTGGGTCCCACTCATTAGGGTTTCCACCACCATGGAGTTTTCCTCCCATTAACATTGTGTTGCCTCTCTTGATGATCCACTCCCTCCATACCAGCGTTGTTGACTTGGTCAAACTTGACCTTGTCCACATGTATTATCCCCTATTCACACATGAGGGTGCTTAATCCAGCTATGTATATGATCCCTTTTCACATTAAGAGGTATTTTATGCCTACTAAAGAGATTTATGGGCCTCCCTACCCATTTATTAATCTAACTAAGTGACATGAGAAAAATTAATATTCCAATTAGTTCCATGATAATTTAGGAATACTACAACAAATTCAAATAAAAATCTATGGAAAACACAAATGTTTTTTGGGCTTTTAACTTATAATAAGAGGAAAAACATTTCAATAAGACAAGCATAAACTACCCAAGAACCAGAATCAAGCAAAATGAGTCTCAACAAGGCTTCAAAGTGCTCAAACCAACTATTCTACTTTCGTAGCAGGACTCAAATGAGTAAAAAGAAACAAAAAACTCAAAATAATTGATTCAGTGCATTAGCGCAATCTTTCAACAAACAATGACTCAAAAAACCAAAAAAAGATTCTTCAAGATTCGCAACAAGGAAAGTCCAAGAAATCAAGAAAACCAAGATAGGCCAAGAAGGAAAAAACCAAAAGTGAAGCAATGCATACGGCCAAGAAGAGAAAAAAAGCAGAGGCTCGCTGTTTTTAATGGTCAGAACAACCACAAACTTCAGGAGAAGATCTTGGTGCTTCAGCTGCAATTGCAATCACACAAAATAGGAAATTTACCAAATGGCTAGTTTTTCACAAAAACAAGAGAGAAATGGATATTCAATCACCATAAACACAGTCTATACACCTTAAAAACACCACAGGAATGGTTCACCACAGACAAAAAAGACTACAGAGGCTGGAAACTCAAATTTTCGAGCTTTTCCGGGCATACGCGGTTTTACAGTGTGCAACAAGTGTGTATACACAACTATAACCAAGGAAACTCGTGTATACGTGGGTCCCTTTGGAAAATACAGGACATATATGTGACTATGTGGAGACTAAGTTGCATATGGAAATAAAGATAAGAAAAAAAATAAAAATTCAAGCCTAATCAAAGGACCAGGTCTTCTGTTTGATTAAAAAATGACTTCCTAGACTATAAAAAGTGATAAAAATGTCAGAGAACCTACAAGATAGATAAATCAACCTAAACTAATAATTACACGGATGTAATCCCTAGTGGAGTTTCCATTTCTATTGCAGGCAATGTTACCCTAAGGTCTTGGGTTGATAAACCTTCATATATGAGGGGCATTTCATTACAATAAGGACTCACTTAACCAACTTCTATGCTTTAAACTAGGAACTAAAGGTTGCAGAAATTACCCGTATATCCTTCGGTTGTATTAGATACCACAAGGTGCAAGCCCCCTGCACTCTTCATGCTTTAGAACCTGAAAACCATCAAAGAACCACTACAAGAAAAAAGGACATTGATGAGGGTCATGCTTGTGATGGACCTTTAAGGTCCGTCACCAATGTCAAATATGGTGACAGTCCCTAAAAAAGTGACAATGTAAGTGTATATAGTGATGGTCATTTAAGGTCCGTCACCAAAGCCATTTTCAATGACACTTTTGGTGATGGTCGTTAAAGGCCCATCACTAATTCTCTCTTTTTTGACACTTCTAGTGACAAACTTCTAATGACCCTCACCGATGCTCTTTTTGTTACTTTTGGTGGCAGTCAAAAAATGTTCGTCACAATTGATCATTCCAATGAGTTTTTGATGACGTTATGTTCTTATTAATATATTTTTTGTAAAAATGTAATGATTTAATACCATTATTGTGGAGTTTTTTTAACAATATTTCCAAGTCCATAGTGGTTATATTTTGTCATTTTTTTAAGAAGTAATTAGTGTATATCATTTCCCTCAAGTAATGACTAGTCGAATAGAGTTTTCCTATGAGTCAACACATGATTCATATCTATTAAGTTTACTATCTAGAAAATTCCATTTAGATAAAGCCCCATTATTGTGTGTAGGAAATATATTATTTAATACATAATAAATCTCTGTCAATTCTATTAATAATGAATACCTAATGCTCGTCAACAATTCGGGCACAACTTAAATTAATGGTTTTGCAAAAACTAACATTTCTTAGCACTTTGCATTTCTTGGAAAATATTTGTACCTAGAACATATTATCATGACAATTACGTCCAAGCACATGGTGTCATTCTCTAGCACAGAGTAGAACTCTCCTAGCATGTGTGGGCATGCATGTAGTCCCTAGCATGCCCTGAAACACCTTGGTTGAATGCATTGACATACATTATCACTTGGCACACAATGCCCCTTGGCATGTATTGGGACCTATTATTAGTGTGGCTAGTATGCCCTTTTTGAAAAATATAAATTCTCGACTTATTAACCCTCTTATTGGTTCTTCATTTTGTTTCCTTGAAACTTCTTGACACATATTGACATACCCTAGCACCCTACACATCCTCAGCACCTGGCATGTATTCGCATGTCTTCGTACTATTTGGCACATATAATCAACACACCCTGAAACTCCAAAGCACGCTTTGAGACTTCTTGACATGCCTTTACATTCCCTAGCATGCCTTACCAATCCTTAGCATACCTTATCACTCCCTCCTTTGCATGACAACTAGCACTCATTAGCACTAGTCCCAGACACGTTCCTCATATTCATTAACTTCCATGAATTTTGACCTAGTTCTCCCTTAAATTTTTTTCCTAGTACTCCTTAACACTTCTCAACATGCATTAGCACTCTCTATCACACCTTATCACTCTTCAACATGCCCTTCCACTTCACATCATGCTTAACACTCTATGACACATATTGGCACTTGGCACGTGTTGGTGCTTGGAAATTCTTAGCATGTATGGAATATGTTGACATGCCTTGGTATGATTTGGCATGGTTTAATATTAAATTTAATTGAGATAAATTGTTGGAAAGTAGATGAGAAGTAACAAAGGAAGACTTGGCACTTAGAATTCACTAATACTTTGCACTTGGAACCTATTGGTGCCCAGTGTTCGTGTTCCTAGCATGCCCCTCTTGGAAAAGGTAAATTGATGACTTATTAACCCTCTTATGCATTAATTTCCTTGTAGTTTAACCTGTTTCTCCCTTTTGTTTCCTTGACATTCCCTTGAACACATTGAAACACCCTTGCACATATTGGCATGCCTTATCACTTGGCACATATTAGCATGTTTGACACGCCTTCACACTATCTGACCGATCTTAGTATTCCCTAGCATGCCTTAGCACTCATGTCCTCATAGCTAGACTTTACATTTTTTCACGACATGGGAGCCCAATGAATTCCTTGGCTACTGCATTTCATGTGACAATATTGGTTTGCTTCAACTGTAACAATTTGACCAATTTCACCTAAGAACTACCTATAACTCATCTTATGCCACTCATGTCCAAGCTCAACTTGTCCCACTTAACTAGTTACCAAGACAAGGATCATGTGATCTAGCCATGGCCATAAATCAACTAAGAAACATAGCTGACATAGGAAATATTTCACATGTATGTTCAGTTCATATAAACAATAGAACATTAACTAAGATTTTGCAAGAACCATAAGATGCACAAGGCACACAAGATATAATCTGACACAAGTAGAGTGCCCCTGAACTTATACATAACAATGTACAATATGCAATTATCTAGAATAGTTTAAAACATGAGCATGTAGCGAAAGTGTGCCACATCTCATATAAAAAATAATATCTAAAGGAAAAACAATGTTTTGCCTAGCAAAAAATGATCTCCCTTTGTCTAAAATTTCTATGTCGAGCCCCATATAACAATCGTAGGCTTACCACATGTAAATCCTATTCTGAACTTATCCTAACACGCTTCATCTGTAATGTTCCAAATTTTTCCTTTAATAAATTGGAACATTAGATTTTGCTAATTTCACTTATAAGTTGAATAAATGGGTAAGGAGGCCCAATGAAAATAAAAGCATGGATAAAATCCCTCTAGTATGAAAGGGTATCAGCCTTGGAACTAGGTTTCACACCCTCATGTGTGAAAGGGGACATTTTGCAAAGAGGCTTGCTTAAGTTTGACCAAGTCAAACAACATTTGGTATGAGGTGGAAAGCATTACATGGGACAGCACAGAGATAGAGGAGGGAATATTCCTTTATGGAGGAAACCCTAATGGATGGGCCCCATGGAGAGAGAGCCTTCACTTGCTATATATAGAGAGGAGGAGAACCATTGTTATTCATGCTTATGATTATTCATTTCATGTCTATTTAGACATTGTGCATTATTTGCTGCTTAGCAAGAATTGTCGGGGAACTCCTGCTTAGGATTTACTCACCTTCTTGAGAGGCATATTTAAGGTTGGTTCTTAATTCTCCACATCTCTTGGCTCAACGCCAAAGCATCCTCCTCCAGGACAACATTATTGCTGCAGCAGCATAATACTATGTTGTAGGGTGTTACAGTGGAGACCCCACAACACCTCTTCCATCTTCTGTTTTTGAGAGAGAGAGTCTTTCCTTTCTTTGGGAGATCAGATTGGAAGCTTGGGAGCTGATTTACAGATCTTGGCACTTTTCCATAGTGTTCTATTCCACTCACTGCGCAGTTCCTCTTAGTGACTACGTTATTTTCATGGATTATCGCAGTGAGGGTCTGCAGATTGATTGGAGGGTGAGATATCAAGTGTAAGGATCAGCCTCCCACTTTGTAGATCCATTGGAGAAGGTCTACTTCATATTTCTCATCATCTTCAACCTTCTCTATTGAGTTCCAGATTTGAGTTGCTGCAGCTACCCAGCAACTCCGACATTTTTTTCCATTTTGTATATTTTAGCCAATCCTTTGAAGGATTGATGTTTTATTGTTTCTAAGGGCTAGATTTTTGCTCCCATATTGTATTTGAGCTATATCATTTCCATATCCATGTATTAACACTGTATTGCAACAGTACTCCATAATAGATTGCGCTATCATAGCCAAGGGTTTCATTTATGTAGCAGTGTTTTGTCATTTCATGTACATGTATTGTTGAGGCTTGCATTGTCTTTATTGAGTGGACGTTTCCTCAAGAACTTGTACTATTTTTGCTGATATAACATTATTTGTTGGTTATCTAAATCTTCTTGTCTCACAGCTCATAAAATAACGTTTTTGATCTATTGTATGCTCATACATTTTTTGCAGTCCCTCACCGGGCACTTTCTGAGGACATATAGTAGTGGGAGATCTATTTAACCACTCTAGAAGGATTTCTTTGGTCCCAAATCTTGGATTTAAGTCTTATATGTATTGATATAATGGATCCAGGTCTTGGTATCAAATCCTAATGCCTCCATTTCTAGAAAATGCATTTTCCAGCGATGGATTGCTAGCCATTCCTAAAAAGGGATATTACAGTGGTATCAGAGCATATTCTTGGCTCAGCGTGTGAGTCTAAGCCCAAGAAGATCAGAATGCTGAAGAAGATTAGTTTATTCTCATATATTTTAAGATCCAGAGGAGAACTCTCCAAGGAGGTCAAGAAGATTGAAGAAGAAGAAGAGGAAGGACCATGCACTTCCTATTTTCATCAAGAGGAAGACATTGAGCATGGAAGACACTTGGATCATTAGATTCTGAGTGATTACCTTGTTGAGTATAGATCTCAACCTAAAGGCTTCAAGGAGACTCTATGTTTTCCTCATTTCATCCAGTTGAAGGAAGAGAAGAGACCATGTAGCAGAAAAGAAATCAAAGGCAATAGATTTATGTTGTCTGCCTTTGATGGGTCATCTACTGCAAGAACTTGGGTGGAAGAGTTGGTGGCATTTTTCTTTCTACATCCTACAGTAGAGAAAGAAGCTGTTGAAATCTCAGCGCTGCACTTGGAGGGTGAAGCCTATGATTGGTGGAGCGGCCACTTGAGCCATGCAAGGGAGAAAAATTTTGCAAAGTTCATCCAAGGGTTGGTCAAAACCTTTGATGGTGAAAGAGAAAAATAAGGGGAGACCACACCACTACTTGAGGAGCCTTGTGATAACGTTGTCACACTCATGGAGGAGAAACCACATGCATCAACAGTTGGAGCAGCCGACACTTTGGAGGAGGGAACTCATTTAGCCCTACAAGAAGCTCCAAATGCACGTCAAGGTATGAAAGGATTTCCACATTCTATTGTTACAGCAAATTCTTTTGATGAATGTGAATATTTACTTTTGCATGAGCAAGGGTCAAATCCCATTGCTACCATAGAGAATCTTGGTTGCACTACGTTGTGCAACATGAAAAATTTCAAGGAGGAAATAAACCATCATATTCATGAGCCTTTGTTGGATTGCATATCACATTGGAGGTTGGTGTTTAAGCCTTGAAGGATGATAGTAGACATCTTGCAGTGAGAAAACCTTTCTCCCTTCAAGATGAGACTTTCTCAATGAGATCCTCTCAGCTCAAAGAGGACATTCTACTTTAAGATCCAAGACCTCATTGGTTTTGGAGGATTATTGTTGAGAGGAAGGTCTCAAGGAGAGATCTCATCAAAGGTTCACTTCAACACACCACAGAGTACAAATATTTTCTTCCTTTCTCACAAGAGCAGATAGAATATGGAGGACATATTAGGATGGATAAAATCTCTCATTCTTGTGTTGGACATTCCCTAAGCCATACACATCATGATCGAAGGTTTTTTCCTACCACCTATTTGGGTCTTCATAGGGTCTCATTGACCCTTGAGAAGATCGCATTTCAAAATACCATGAAGTGCAAAGATAGGAGTTTGATTTGGGAGGATGGTAGCCCTCATCATAGGAGTACCAAGATGAAGAAAAGAAGGAAGCATCCACAAATGGTTGAGTGGATGTGGTTGATGAGCAAGGAGATGGGAGGCTACTTGCAAATTTATGATACCAGGCAGCAGGAGGCTTGGCTGCGTCGGTTCCTCTTGAAACATTTTGGCCATCACTTGGCAACACTCTTCCTAAGAGTAGGAGGATGGATACTTGCATCATTGAGCAGCATAGAGTATGGATGCATGGTGTTGATGTGATACTCATATCATTCATTGTGTCTTCATCACATGAGTTGTATGATGGAAGTATGGGGAGGCAGAAAAATGTTTTGTTTCTTTGCTTGTTCTTGGGAGAGCAAGAGCATATTTTCTCTCACACTTTGCATGAAGTTGCAAGAGGAGGATATGGCATTATCTACTTGTCTTTTGATGATAGAGGGGTACTTCCACCTTGGGATGAGCTCCTTATGTATTAAAGCATTATGAGATACATATTTGAGAAGGCACATGTCAAAGAATGGAGATATGAGTTGGCCAGAGATCATTTGCAGAGGCCAACATCGTTGTCACTTGAGAGCTTGGGGTTATTGATGGAGTTTCCCCAGGATCACGTCACACTTGATGAATTTGGAGGACAAAGAGGAGGTGAGATTGATGGAGTAGTGGATGGCGACATCTATTACATTGGTATGACCTCACTTGCTATGATCTTCTTGACTTGGATTTTCAAGTATAAGGAGGGTGATCTTTATGCAACATATGGTTCAATTCTCTTCCTGGGAATGTACCATACTACTATGGAGGGATAATTCATATCCACATGCATCATTTTTCTCTCAAAATATGGTAGGAATATTTTTTTACATCCATGGATTATCTAACACCATATTTTGATGATCTTAGCATTCATGTTCAGTGCATTTCTAGACAAAAGGGCAAGTTTTTCATTGAGCTCCATGGACAAAATTGGGCCAACTTGTATGATGGAGATAGCCATATTTTATATGGCCATGGGAAAGTGTTTTATTTCATGTATGATCAGTTTATATACTCAGCCATTTTCTATTTATCGGTATATATCATGACATACATAACTATTCATGTAACACAAAAAAACTTGCCATGTGATTTTATGAAGCAGCAGTTTGGGAAACTGTGATGTCACTATTGGGAAAGATGTTGGTACCTTCTTGCCTCACTTGAAAACTTCAGCATTTTCTTCATTTTTTTGCTGATCATGCTTTTATTTTCCGATATGGATCAGAATTATATAAGAAGCATGATTATGAGATAGGCACATGAATTGGATGTGTCCTTGAGTGGGAAAAATTCTCACATTTTATGCAATACATGTTCTAATGGAAGCATGGGAGAAGATATGGCCACAACTACTACATATGTGTTCTCTTTTTAGGTGGACCATGAGATTGATATTCATCCATTGTATATCCATGGGCAAGTTTTTGGTCTTGTATTGTTTTTATATTTAGCCATTTACTATTTCTTAGTAGATGTGATCGATTTTGTATGTCACTTGTCATGTTCCTTTCTGAGATTGCAGTGGATGAAACTACAATGTATCCTTGTGAGACATTTTTTGTATCATGTATCATAATGTATAACTTGTAGCAAAATTCTCATTAGGATACTCTATGATGATCTTTTCCTATTCATCATGGATGGATTGTTTTGGGTGAGCTTGTTCCTCATTGTTGAAGGAAATCTCTTTGGAGGATTGTTCTTCACTTTCTCATTTGATGGCAATACTTTTGTAGCCCAGGATCAGCACACACTCTACACTTATCATAAGTGGAGAGAAGGACAACATGGGGTGAGCTGTGATTCTTTCCAAGTTCATATTTTCAGCCCACCTTCATTTCCAGAGCTTGAGGTGGAAGGAGATATTTAGGAGTTTCCTTATTGGGAGTGGCTCATTTTGTTTGGATGATTGCTTGGGGATGGAGAATCCACATGGGGAAGATGTTCCTCATCACATTTCTAACTCCATGCCTTAAGTGGAGATTTTCCAGTTCTATCCTTGCAGTTTCTTAAGGACAAGCAACATTTGGGAGGGGAAGACCGTAATGTTCCAAATTTTTCCTTCAAAAAATTGTAACATTAGATTTTGCTAATTTCACTTATAATTTGAATAAATGGGTAAGGAGGCCCAATTTTTGGTCACGTTAATTTCTTATTAATTTAAACAATAAAGTGCTACATAAATTGTCAACCCAGGGAAGTCTGTTTATTTCTAAGGGAATCACACATTGTATATGCTCAATCTCAAAAGCAATGAAAGTTTGTAGTAAGGATTACACTACTCACACCTTGTTTCAAACAAACTGAAGTTCTACTTGAGTTACAAAAAAGGTAATATTTTCTATTGCAGACAATCACCAAAATCATTTTGGATTACATTTAAAAAGACAACAATCTAGGAAAGGAAACCAATCTGCAGAAGAAAAGACCAATCATGCCATAACAGAGAACAGGACCCTATTCCCCAAGTAGGAATCTTCAACACCTGTTTCTTATTACCACACTTTCACAAACTCATTCTGTAAACAAGATTACCAATTAAAATAATCTATAATTACCTAAGAATGAATTGTATGAAAACAATGCAACAATTAATGGAAACAGAGTTTCAGCAATAGATAACAGAGTTCCAATACTGCATAAAATATTTCAACAAACAGAGTTTAACAAGGCGTAAATGAAAATAACAGTTAACACACTATGGAAATAAATGGGTGAATCTTGTGGGGAAGGTGGGCCTTTTCCTTCTCAGAAGATTCCCCAGAAGAAGGAACTAAAATGAAATGCTAAGAACAAGATTTTATTCATCTGTCAAAAGTAACATATTACAAAGGATTTGCGTCCTTCTCTATGAGTCTCTTCCAAAATAAACCTCCCATAGTCTGTCCTCCCTCTAATGTTGATGTCTCCTCTTTTTAAAGAGGAGACATCTATTACACAATTGGTTAGATCATACAATATCCTATTCTTAACCTGATCTAATCTTCTATACTAAAATAGAATAATCTGTTCTTCCATTGCAAAATGTTTTTACAATGGTTATGATGGTACTGGCTCCAAGGTGCAATTTTTATGGCCTGTGTAACAACTTCCTTATTTGTCTTTTCTTGTTGCTGTCGTGCCTGAAATGCTGCTTCAAAATCGCAAATCATGGGTTGTTTCAGCAACAAGATTTGCGTACTATGTTGATTGTTTCAGCAACGTGGTCTTCAGACAGCCATGATGAATTAACTGTAGTCTTCAAACTATCTCAGCAACTATATATTTTCGATTAATGATTAAATATGAAAGTAATGTAAAATTACATGTAAAAAAAATTAAACATATAGTAAAGAGAAGAATGTTATATACCTTTGTAAGAATGGATGAAAGTGATAATATAGGCTTCAAATATGGACTGGAAAAGAGTGGAATGGTAGCAAAATGTATGGTAAAAAAGGTACATTATTGGGTCCTAACATCCCCCCCAACTAAAAAGGTTGCATGTCCTCAGGAAACTTTAGTCTGAGTCAGAGTTTGGATACTGACTTTTGGCATGCAAGTTACTTAGGTAGTAGCTATGGAAGGTGTTGTCTATTGAAGATCTGAACCCTTGCACATTTCTAAACCTTTTCCAACCTGCTGCTTCATCTTTCCTAGCCAACCTATGATGAGCATGATATTCCTCTGTTGACATCTACAAAATAGGAAAATGAAAGTGGTACCCTATCCTTTTTTTAGCACATTGCTGAACACACTTGATGTAATCTGGTACCCTGGATATTGTTGTTTCAAGATTAACAGGATTGAAAGGATTATACTCCTGCTTTTCCTTAGAATATTGTTGCCAAAACATGTTTTTTGCTCTTAAAGCAGCAGTTTCTTTGGCCCTGATAAAGTATTGGCAGTCCTGAAGTACTGAAGCCTGTAATTTCCGTATGTGCTCAATCATCCCTGGTTTATTAAAAAATTGATAATATTTTTCCACAAAGATGGCAGGGTTCTGCGGTTCTGGCCTTATCTAGAGAGGACAATTATCTTCGTTTTGCCTAGCTGCAAGAAAAGCGGTCTTCCATGTAATATGATTAGCAAGGAAAGTGGCAAATGCCCTGATCTGAATATCACCAACAAGAGGACTGAGATTAAGCATTCTGTTTTCAGGAATGGCTTCATTGTGAAGATACAATTCACACAATAAGTGATGATCACTGGTAGAGAATTCTGCAAATGTTTTCACAAACTGTTCGCATGTAAGCACCTCATGGGGTCTTCCATATTTGATTTCTTTCAACTGAAAATAAACAAGACGTTCCGTGAGGAATAGAGATTAATTCAGAGATGGTTTCCTAGCAGCGAATAATTTTTCTACTAGTTCAAACATTAGGAGCAGCTTTCCCTTTAGCTCTTTATTCTCCTTCTTATGAACTCTATATTGCTGGAGTGTTTGCTCCAAGATCTCTTATTTTGAATATATATGATTTTTCCAAACTAATTTGTATTGCTGCAAGGTTTTATCTTGTGAAATGGCATATTATTTCCTCCACTTGTTCATTATTTCCAGCTCATCCCATGGTTCAGTTTGTGTTTCAGCATTGCAAGTGTTAAGCTGAGGTATAGTCGGAGTAGAAATAACAACAGCAACTTCAAATTTAACAGATACAGTAGGCTGGGGTACTTTTAAATTAACTTCTTTTTCTAAAATTTTGGAAGACCCTACTGATTCTTGTGTAACAGTAGGGTTCTCTTCTTTGACTGCTGTAGACGTAGATGCTCCCGGCATTGGGACCTGAACTACTTTATATCCCACTTGACAATAAATATTTGCACATTGGTTGCACATGTATTCCTTATATTGATCTTTTTCTTTTTGTTCTCTACCATGGATGCTGCGTGAGCTAAGGTGTACAGATTAAGCTCTTTGTCAAAGGCTTCCCTTGCCATTACCAATTCTTGCTTGTAGGCTTCCAGTTCTGATTTTAAAAACTCATTTTCTTGTAAGAGGGAAGCCAAGGTGACTAGATTTTGTGCAACAGTCACAGTCTTAATAACTGGTTCTTGTGTAGCAGCTACTGACTGAGTAGCTGGTTCTTGTGTGACAGCTACGTGATGTGCAGCATCCTGGGCATCTAGTTTTGTATATGAGCAGCTGGTTCTTGTGTTTCGGTTGTAGCTAGTTCTTGTCTGATAGCTATAGCTGGTTCTTGTGTGGCAGCTACTGACTGAGTAGTTGGTTCTTATGTGACAACTACTTGTTCTGTAGAAAATGATGTCACAGTACCCTCGGCATCTGGTTCTTGTGTTTCAGTGCCACTGGGTGAGACAACTAAATATTCCAGGGTCTGGGAAGGTGGTGGTGTATGGGGTTTTAAGAAAATGGCTTTAGGGTCAGGGGAAGTAGCAATGGTTGCTACTTTAGTTGATGTCCTCATTCATCTCCTAGGTAGAAAAGCATTTAAAAGAAGTAGTTTTCTTTTTCGTTTTATGAGTGGGTTTTTCTTGAGGAGAAGGGTTATCAGAGGAGGTGGCTACTTTAGTTGCAGCCCTTGTTTGTCTCTTTGGTAAAAAGGCAGTTGTGACTCGCCTTTTTATTTTACAAATAGAGAAGGAGGGGTTATTAGCTTGAGAATCATCACTGGGAATATGGTCAGTAGGATCAGATGATTCCTCTAGGTTGTGGGATGGACTAGAAGGAGGGTTAACTGGATCACTTGGTTCTTCAAGTGGAAGTGTTGGAGGGTCATGGATGTTCTCCGGTTGCTGATCATAAGGATTTTCAAGAATTTCTTGAGGAGTTTCAGCAACTTCTTGAGGAATTTCAGTAGCCTGCTGAGGGTTTATGGGTGGGTTGTTTAGGAGAGGGTTTTTTTGAGAAAAAACCCTCTGAATCAGTAGCTGAACAAGACGGTGATGGGTGAAGGAAAGGAGTGGGAATTTTACCCATCTACAATAATACGCATATTTTTAAGACATCCAAGTAAATAATAAGGAATGTTCAACAATATACCATATCGTAAATGATTTAATAAGACAAAATCATGCTGGTAGACTACCTGGTAGCGGCCTTCACATGTGAGGTAATGTTTAACAAATTCTGCAACTTTTGGCCAAGGAGGCGGCAATGAGTGAAGTCCGACACCCCTGCCTTTAAGCTCGACTTATTCTCCTGGCAGAAGAAAATCCTGTTGTGCATTCAAAATGATATGCTTTTGACTAAACCATTGAGTACCAGTAACCGACAGACTTGAAACCTGTGGTATGTCACCCTCTAAGACTGGAATTTGAACTTCCTAAATAGTAGAATCATCTTCCTGAATATTTCGTGCAAATTCAAGGACCTGTTGAGGATCAAATTCCTGAATTCTCTCAAAATATCCTACCCAGCCTGCCTACTAAAAAATCTGATACACCTCTGGGAATAATTCAAGAAGAGCTATCGATCTGGGCTCGTGTCGAATAGCAAGTCCTCCCATAGTTAACCAGTTTTGGTAAAATTCATAGTCAAAGAGTGCAGTTACCGGACTTCAAACAGAGTAAATTTTGCGAATGAGAACATGGAATAATGGTGAAGAGGTGAGGTAATGGGTAGGAAAAATGATGGTAATTGGCATGTTGTGAAATGATGGTATATAATTTCAATATTCCCCCCCTATTATTGCTGAAATGATGTCTTTAAGTGTGTGGATATTGTATTGATAATAAAAAAAATCTTCTCATTAACCATATTTTAATTATACTTACATATAAAATTACACACCTCATGTTTACCTTTGATTTGTACTTCGAAAAATATAGTGCCTGCTTTATAATAGTGCAATAGTCTTGAAAGAACTTTAGAATCCTTTTAAAACATGAGGGAGATCATATTAGAGGTCTATTTAATCATATGAGAAGGCAGTGAAAGGATAGGATTAGCACAAGGAATAACAAAAGTGAGAATGAAAGAACTGAAGAAGATGATTTCATGATAGAAAATGCTACATAATCATATCTTTGGAAAAAGATATGGTTTTTTAGCAACGGGAAAAATGGATGAGATGTTGTTGAAGAATGGTTTTTCATCAATGGTAAAATAGAGAAAGTGTTGCCAAGGAGTGATGTTTTATCAATGGGAAGATAGGGAAAATTTTTGCTGAAGAATGGTGTTTCAACAATATAAAAAATGGGGAAAGTATTTGTTGAAGAATGGTGTTTCAGCAATGGGAAAAATAGGTAAAATTACATGGAAAGGGAAAAAGGAATGGAGGGAATGAACGATCAAATGTTACTGGAAGATAGGGAAGTGGACTATGAATGGGTTGAAGTTAGAGGAGAAATGCTTCTCAAAATGAAACTCGGATCTGCTTGTGGTGAAATTGTCCTTCCTTGGTAAGCCTTTCCTTAATCAAGAATCTGCAAAATAATCAATTGTAACATGCCAACCCTTGATAGGGATTATTAGTTAAGAAATCTAATTCTAATGCTAAAAATACAATTCAGGAAAATTGAATGCAATGAGGGGCAAGAGACTTCCCTAAAAAGAGATAATGTGAATCTGCCATGCAAGTGGCCTTAAAATCTTCTTTGGAAATAGGGCATTGGTACAAACAAAGACGATGACCATTTACTAATAGTGTTGTTTTAGAATCATCAATTGTTAAGAGCCTTACTGTTCCATTGGGAAAAATAGTATCTATTTCATAAGGTCCCATCCATCTTCTACGTAGTTTCCCTTGAAAATTTTCAAACTGAGAATCATACAATAAAGCCCAATCACCTTTTTGGAACTGCTTATGCTTGATGATTTTATCATGCGACTTTGTCCTTTGTTGCTGGATCATAGTTTTTTGATGAATGGCATCTAATATTTTTTCATCCAGTTCATGAAGCTGTTGCAACCTAGTTGTTTGTGCATCAATCAAATCAAGGTTAACAGCTAAAGTAGTCCTTAAGGTTTTAATTTCAAATTCCATAGGAAAAACAACACTTTTACCATAAACCAATTCATAGGGGGGAAATCCTGTAGTATTTCTCCAGGTAGTTCTATAAGCCCATAGCGCTTCAGGGAGCCTTTGAGACCAATCCTTCCAGTTGTCCTTCACTGTTTTTGTTAGAATGGCTTCTATTACTTTGTTTGTACTTTCCAGCTTCCCATTGGCTTAGGGGTGGTATGGTGTAGTCATTCTATGATGAATGTGATATTTCTGAAGGGTGGCTTTGAAACCATGAGAAGTGAAAGGAGGTCCTCCATCTGTAACTAGCTCTCTAGGGACTCCAAATCTAACAAATATTTCTTCAAATAGGAAAGCTAGGACAGCTTTTTCATTAGCTCTAAGGAGTGCTTTAGCCTCCACCCATCTAGTCATGTAATCTGTGTAGACTAATATATAAAATCTTTGGTTGGATGGAGGATTAATGGGTTCTATAAAGTCTAAGGCCCATCTTTCAAATGGTTAAAGCACTACCTGGGGGTTTAATGGAATTTCATCTCTATGATTAGGTTGACCCATTCTCTGACAGCTATCACAAGCCCAAACATATTTCTTTACATATTTAAAGAGTGAGGGCCAATAATAACCCATCCTAAAAATTTTATGTGTCGTTATCTTATCAGCAAAATTCCCTCCATAAGGGCCATCACGACAATATTTTAGTACATCATAAGCCTCATCGTCTCTAATGCATCTTTGGATCTCATGATCAAGTCCAGTGTAGAAAAGACACCCACTTATCCAGCTATACCAAGCACTTTGTTGAATGATTTTTCTTTTCTCTCGATGTGATAGGTGTGATGGTAACTTCCCTGCAACCAAATAATTGGCAATGTTTGCATACCATGGTGAGTGAGCAGATACTGCAAATAAATATTTATCAAGAAAGGAATCATCTACTGGAGTATTATCATCAGCTTTTAACCAAGAAATCAAATTAGCAACTACATTTTATTTACCTAGTCGATCTACAATTGTAATATCAAACTCTTGTAATAACAATAACCATCTAGTGACTCGAGCATTTGTGCTAGATTTTTTCATTAAATACTTAATAGCCGAGTGGTCAGTATGGAAAAAATTAGAGTAACCAATAATGTAATGTCAAAATTTATTAATAGCATAAATTAGTGCTAAAAATTCCTTTTTGGTAACTATGTAATTAAGCTCAGGAGGAGTCATATTCTTAATAATAAAGTAGATAGCATAAGGAAGATGGTTTTCCTCTTGTCCCAAGACAGCTCCAATTTTAGTATCCGAAGCATCAGAGGATATATGAAAGGGAAGTGCCCAATCAAGTCCCCTTAAAATAGGAGTTGTAGATAATTGATGCTTGAGTTCAACAAATGCTTCCTGGAAAAGATTAGTCCACTTAAATTCAGTATTTTTCATAAGTAACACAAACAAAGGAGAAGATATTTTGGAATTTTTTTTAATAAATCTCCTATAATATCCTGCATGTCCCAAAAAACATCTCACATATGTTTGTGTTTTAGGAATAGGAAGGTTCTGAATGACTTGTATTTTGGATTGATCTACCTGAATTCCTTGAGATGAAATAAAATGTCCAAGCACTACTCCTTCACTCATCATCATATGAAATTTTTCGGTACTTAAGAAGAGGTGAGCTTGTATACATCGTTTAAGTAATTTCTCAAGATTCTGTAATGCATCTTCAACAGACACACCATAATGGGTAAATCCATCCATAAATATTTCCATAGATTCATTGAGCATATCAGAAAATATTCCTATAACTGCTCTTTGAAAGGTTGCTAGTGCATTGCATAGTGTAAATGGGAGAACTATATAGTCAAAAGTTCCACAAGGGCTAGTAAAAGTGGTCTTATCTTGGTCATGGGTTGCAATTATGATTTGGTTACACCCACTGAACCCATCTAAAAAGGAGAAGAATTTCTTCCCGAACAAACTATCCAACACCTGATCAATGAATGGTAAAGGAAAGTGATCCTTTTGAGTGGCTTTCTTTAAGGCTCTATAATCTACACACACTCTCCATTTCCCATTTTTCTTAGAAACTATTACCAATGGGGAAACCCATTCACTGTGAGAAATAGGATATATAAACCCTGCATTAAGCAATTTTTGAAGTTCCTCTTTGAAACATTCTCTTAAATTAAGGTTCATTCGTCGTTGGGGTTGAAAGACCGGTCGAAAACCTTCCTTGATATAGATATAGTGAGTACATAATTCAGGAGAGATTCCCCTCATATCTGTATAGTCCCATGGAAATGCTTCCTTATTTTCAAGAAGTAACTTCATTAATTGTTGTGTTTTGGCAACTGTCAAATTGGGGTTTATGTTCAGTGTTTTGCCAGGTTCAATTTCTACTGTTATGATCTTAGAAGAGATGGTCGTTGATGTTTGAGGAAGATCTTCAGGTTTAAGCTTTTCCTGGGTATCTGATTTCAAAAGTGTAGCCAGCTGATTATGTGTTTCTGGAATCATAGAGGAGGGTTCACAAATAAAATTATTAATTACCTCATCCTCAGTGGTATCTTTAAGACTTAAAGCTTGTCTAATAGTCAAAATAGGTTGAGTAGCATGATCATCATAGTCCATCCATACAAAATTATCATTATTAATCATGGGTGTAGCGTGAGGGTAGAGAGTAAGCTGCTTAGTTTCATATCCATTGGAAATTGTCATTGAACCAGATCTGCAGCTAATAAAGGCATCAGTTGTGGCTAACCAAGGCCTTCCCAGAATTAGAGGATGTCCCCCCAAATGTTTTTTAGTCTGTAACACCACAAAGTTAGCTGGGTAATTCTAGGATTCAATTGAGATAACTAGGTCTTCAATAACTCCTTCCGGTTTGATTGTAGAACAGTCAGCTAACTCTAGTCTCTAGGATGGTTGGTGTATTTCTGATTACGTTTTTTAGCTATAACAGTTGTGAAGTTTCAAGCATCATAATATTTATAGCAGCACCTAAATCTACTAGAACTTGAGGGATTATTTTTTTTCCCTCTTGGACTGTCACAGTAGGATGGCTGGGGTCACCATATTTAACCGAAGGAGTTTTACCGGACATTAATGCAGATAGATCACCCATAACATGGACTGTAAGGGGATATTTAGCTTTCCTACCGGGTTTCTTAATGCAAATATCTCTCATCGTTCTGGCATAAATGGGTACATCTCTTAGTGCTTGTAAAAGTGGAATTTTAACATATAGATTATGTAATTTCCCGAGAAGATTAAAAGCAAGTGGCTCAAGCATTCTAGTTAAAACTAAATGCTCAGGGAATGGTGGTTCTTCTATTTCAGCACCCTTATTAGAGGGTGGTTGTACCACTTTATGTGAATCACGTTTTTTAGTCTCTTCTTTATCAGAATCGGAAGAGGTAACATCATCGGTAATGGGTTCAACTATTTTCCCTGATCGTAAATGAATGTCATTACATTGTGTAGGGAAAACAAGAAGTATAGGCTAGTTCTGAATATCAATAACTTGCACAGCTTTATTATTGGGGTTGGGATTTGGTTGAATAGGTAGCTGGGGTCTCATCATTTGATTGTTTGGTGGAGGACCTGATGGTAGAGGAAGTGGTTGCTGAAATTGAGGAAATTGATTTGGAAACGAGAGTTGTTGACCCCTCCAATTTGAATTCCATTGGTTAAAGTAAGATTTTTATTGTGGAGGCTAGGGATTCCACATTGTAGGGTCTACAAAGGGAGGTTTTTCTTGTTGCATGGGTGGGTAATTCATTTGATTGAAAGGTGAGTATTTCATTTGATTAAAGGGAGGGTAATTTTCTTGACTAAAAGAAGGATAATTGTTCCAACGATTAGAAGATGTAAATGGCATATTAGAGTTCATACCTTGTCTTCATGGTTTCCATTTCCTTCTTTGTGTCAACTGATAGACTGCTTCAGCTTCTTCTTCGATTGGTTGCAATGCTGCTTTTATTCCTGGTAAAGAAGGGCATTGTTGTGTTTCATGATCCTTCTCACAAAGGGTGAAAATTGGCACCTTGTCCAATGGGCATTCCCTTAGTGGATGTTTATTTCTGCATTTGGAGGAAAAGATAGACAAGGCTGCTTTTGCTTTGGCTTGTTTCTTCTTAACCTGCAAGGTGTCAATATGTGAAGAAAAAGAACTTAACATTTCAGTTTTAAATTCCTCAAGTAAATTACCTATTTCAGCTCTTGTTGCTCCTCCACTGACTGATTTTTGAACTCTTGAATATGGGGTGTCCCTGCTGTTTGACCTATTCCTTGCAGCTCCTCTTGAACATATTTTGCAGAGGCTAACAATTTCATCATATGATTCTTTAGATATGTCCCTTTTACCAAGCATATTTAGCATATCTACACAGTCATCCCTCACCCTTTTTCATAATATCGTTTTAAGAATATCCTTACTTGCATCGGGATGATTGGATCTCTGCAAGTTGTATTGTAGTCTTTCCACAAAGTCATCCATATTTTCATCCTCCTTTTGTACCATCTTAAATAGTTCCTCTCTTTTCTCTCTTGTCCAGTAGTAGTCTTGATATTTAAGCAGAAACTTCTGTTTCATCTGTTCCCATGTTGTGATTACATGGCCTCCCAGACTCATGAACCATCTTAGTGCATTTCCTTTTAATGTTGCTGGAAATAGCTTAAGTTTTTGAGCATTAGTAACGTAATCGTAACTTTTTCATAATATATCAAACTTGAAAAGAAACTCATCAGGATCTTCAGAAGATAAACCATGGAATTTAGGTAAGGCTGAAAGTGCGATATTATTCATGGGAGTTGCTCCTCTAGGAAGATACTCAATAAGGAATCCCAAGGTAGAGAGATAATTCTAATATTTTCCCTCTCCTTCAGGATCTACTTGTCCTCTGCTGAAGAATCCATCATTTTTCCCCTCCATTTCTTGGTCTCCTACTGCACTTGCTCAATCCTCAATGTTTTCTACTGGTTCTTCAACATTTTCTGCTGGCTCCTCAACTTTTTATACTGGTTCTTCAAAGATTTCTACTGGCTCTTCAACGCTTTCTACTAGCTCTGTTGGCTCCACAACGTTTTCAGGGCTCACAATTTCTTCTGTTTCGTAGTTCGATTGAGGGAATTATTGAGGCTTTGGCCTTCGAGAGCTTAGCCTCTGAGAATATTCATCTTTTGATGTGATCTTGTCAATAAAGGTCTTTCTTCCTCCCCTTCCTTTGCCCTTGCCACCTGTAGGGTTAGTTTTGTTATGGTTTCCGCGTCCTCTCATGCAATATTCACATCTAAATGAAAAACATCAATGCTTTTGAAAACTATAATTGCCTTCCCCAGCAACGGCGCCAAAATGTTGGTCACTTTAATTTCTTATTAATTTAAGCAATCAAGTGCTACATAAATTGTCAACCTAGGGAAGTTTGTTTATTTCAAAGGCAATCACACACTGTATATGCTCAATCTCAAAAGAAATGAAAAGTTGTAGTAAATATTACACTAATCACACCTTGTTTCAAACAAACTGAAGTTCTACTTGAGTTACAGCAAAGGTAATCTTTCTATTGCAGACAATCACCAAAAGAATCCTGGATTAAATTTAAAAAGACAACAATCTAGGAAAGGAAACCAATCTGTAGAAGAAAAGACCAATCATGCTATAACAGAGAACAGGACCCTATTCCCCAAGTAGGAATCTTCAGCACCTGTTTCTGATTACCATGCTTTCACAAACTCATTCTGTAAAAAATATTACCAATTAAAATAATCCACAATTACCTAAGAATGAATTGTATGAAAACAATGCAAAAATTAATGGAAACAGAGTTTCAACAATAGGTAACAGAGTTCTAATACTGCATAAAATATTTCAGCAAATAGATTTTAACAAAGTGTAAATGAAAAGAACAATTAACACACTATGGAAATAAATGGGTGAATCTTGTGAGGAAGGTGGGCCCTTCCCTCCTCACAAGATTCCCTGGGAGAAGGAACTAAAATGAAATGCTCAAAGCAAGCTTTTATTCATTTGTCAAAAGTAACATATTACAAAGGATTTATGTCCTTCTCTGTAAGTCTCTTCCAAAATAGACCTCTCATAGTTTTTCCTCCCTCTAATGATGATGTCTCCTCTTTTTAAAGAGGAGACATCTATTACACAATTGGTTACATCATATAATATCCTATTCTTAACCCGATCTGATCTTCTATACTAAAATAGAATATTATGTTCTTCCATCGCAAAATGTTGTTACAATGGTTATGATGGTACTGGCGCCAAGGTGCAATTGTTATGGCCAGTGTAACAACTTCCTTACTTGTCTTTTCTTTTTGCTTTCGTGCCTGAACTACTACTTCAGAATCACAAATCCTGGGTTGTTTCAGCAACGGGATTTGCATACTATGTTGACTGTTTCAGTAACGCGGTCTTTAGACAGCCATGATGAATTAACTCTAGTCTTGAAACTATCTCAGCAGCTATATATTTTCGATTAGTGATTAAATATGAAAGTAATGTAAAATTACATGTAAAACAAATTAAACATATAGTAAAGAGAAGAATGTTATATACCTTTGGAAGAATGGATGAAAGTGATAATATAAGCTTTAAATATGGACTGGAAAAGAGTTGAATGGTAGCAAAATGTATGGTCAAAGAGGTACATTATGGGGTCCTAACACCAATGACAATAAAAACATGGATAAAATCCCTCTAGTATGAAAGGGGATCAGCCTTCGATCTAGATTTCACACCCTCATGTGTGAAAGGGGACATTTTTCAAAGAGGCTTGGTTAAGTTTGACTAACTCAAACAACGTTGGGTATGAGGTGGAAAGCACTACATGGGACAATGCAGAGATAGAGGAGGGAATATTACTTTATGGAAGAAACCATAATGGATGGAGCCTATGGAGAGAGAGAGTTCATTTTCTATATATAGAGAGGAGGAGAACCATTGTTATTCATGCTTATGATTATTCATTTCATGTCTATTTAGACATTGTGCATTCTTTGATGCTTAGCAAGAATTGTTGGGGAATTCCTGTTTAGGATCTCCTCACCTTCTTGAGATGCCTCGTGAAGGTTGGTTCTTCATTCTCCACATCTCTTAGCTCAAGGCCAAAGCATCCTCCTCCAAGACAACGTTATTGCTGCAGCAACATAATATTGTGTTGTAGGGTGTTGCAGTGGAGACTCCACAACACCTCTTCCATCTTCTATTTTTCAGAGAGAGAGTCTTTCCTTTCTTTGGGAGATCATGTGGGAAGCTTTGGAGCTGATTTTCCGATCTTGGCACTTGTCCATAGTGTTATATTCCGCTCACTGCAAAGTCCCTCTTAGTGACTGCGTTATTTTCATGGAGTATTTGCAGTGAGGGTCTGCATATTGATTGGAGGGTGAGATCTCAAGTGTAAGGATCAGCCTTCCACTTTGGAGATCCATTGGAGAAGGTATACTTCAGATTTCTCATCATATTCAACCTTTTCTATTGAGTTCCAGATTTGAGTTGCGGCAGCTACACAACAACTCCGACATTTTTTCCATTTTGTATATTTTAGCCAATCCTTTGGAGGATTGATGTTTTATTTCTTCTAAGGGTTAGAGCTTTTCTCCCCTATTGTATTTTATATATATCATTGTCATATTCATGTATTGACATTGTATTGCAATAGTACTCCATAATAGATTGCGCTGTCATAGCCAAGGGTTTCATTTATGTAGCAGTGTTTTGTCATTTCATGTACATGTATTGTTGAGGCTTGCATTACCTTTCTTGAGTGGATGCTTCCTCAAGAACTTGTACTCTTTTTTCTTCTATAACATTACTTGTTGTCTATCTATATATTCTTGTCTCACAGCTCATAAAATAACATTGTTGATCTATTGTATGCTCATACATTTGTTGCAGTCCCTCACCGGGCACTTTCTGAGGACATCTAGTAGTGGGAGATCTGTTTAACCACTCTAGAAAAATTTCTTTGGTCCCAACTCTTGGATTTCAGTATTAGATTTATTGATTTAAGGGATCCAGGTCTTAGTATCAAATTCTGCCACCTCCATTTCTGGAAAATGCGTCTTCTAGCCATGGATTGCTAGCCATTCCTAAAAAGGGATATTACATCATCCTTAGAACACTTGAATTCACTAACACTCCCTAGACACACTCTTATTCATTCCTTTCCACGCATTTTGACTTAGTTATCCGTTGATATGCCCTGACACTTCCTAACACTCTTCAACATGCATTGAAATTGTCTGACATGTGTTAGCATGCATTTTCATTCCTAATGTGCATTCCCAGACCCTCCCTAACTATGATGCCCTCACAACTACCCTTACATAATTTTCAACTTGGGAACCCAACCAAGCCCTCGCATGACTACAAGAGCTTGACCAAGTTATAGTTACTACAACTAGAATATGTTGTTGAATTGTGTAGCTTGGGGGGTACTCCACAAGCCTAGTGAGATGGGTTTTTGTGATTTTGGTCACAAAAGGATTTCTCGGAAAAGAAGATAAGAAAAGGTATTTTGGACCCAAGATGGGGTTTAAAATATAAAAGAAAACTAAAAAGGAAAATTAATATTTCTCAAGGTCTAAGTGGATAAAACCCGTAAGTTCTAGAGGGTTCCTAAGAGGTCTAGGAAAAATTGTTTAAGGAGGCCTTAGGATGAAGGAAACAGCAACAAGTGAGAAGGAGCTCATTTGATCAAGGGGGAAAAAATAGATGCAGTCCTAAAGTAGGTCGAGTAAGATGGCCAAGTAAGGGTTCCTAAAGGGAGGCCATGATCATCCTCCAAGAGAAAGATCATCACGTGAGGGTTCACAAGAATGTTGCATAGCTTAATGGTCGGTTCAAGCTAGGAAGTAGGATGGAATATTGTTGGTTCTCTTATGGGAGGTCAATATTAAGAAAGGTTGGTCATGAGAATCTAGGCATGTGATTTCAATGGTGTCTTTGTGTCAAGGCCACATCAAATTCTGAAATGTTGAAATTTGCAACAAGAAACATTGAAATTGGAAACCAAAAAGGACAAAAAAAAAATGCACCCACACTGGTGAGGAATTTTGATGCACCAGGAGTGAGGAATATGGGGCATCTAATTTATTTTTCCTTAAATAAATTGGACAATAAATTGTAATTTCATATCATAAGAACTTGTGTCAGTTAACTAAGTCATGATGATTGCGTTAGCTCAAGAAATTTGAGTTGAGGGTCTAATATGAGGCATGTAGAGGGATTAATCGAATATTTTTTGGGTCCAATTGCAATTGATGGATTAGTGGGGTGCATGTGTGAATTAGTTAACTCAATTAAATGAGTTAAAATTAGTTTAAATAGTTATAACTAAGTTATGAGCGAGTGAGAGGTCAGCCAGTGATTTAAATTAGATTTAATTCATAATGAATGATCAATCAGATAACTGATAATTCACTATTAATAGTTGCATGCATGTCAATTTCGAGGAAGACCCATATGAGACAGGGGTTAAAGGGAACATAAATATCAATTGTATTTATACAAATTTTTCCATCTACAATTATAAAGTCATTGGGATGACATGATGGATTGTGCTATCAAGGAAGATTGGTTTTCCTAATTAATAGGGAGCTAATTCCCTAGGAATTGCATGAGAAATTTAGACTGAAAGAAGGCTGAGAATTGGCTAAGTACTAGACCAAGTTTGCCTAGATTAACGAGAGATAATTGGTAGAGTGCTGGAGAATCTCATGAGAGATTAAGCATCGTATTGTTTCGTGATTCCTTGACTTAATACAAAATAGAGATATAACAGTTTGAGCAGTTTCTTTCCCAAGAAAAATGTTGTGTTGTGCGATTGATAATTGATTTCTCTTACTTATATATAATTGTGCGATCGTGTTTTGTTTCAGAAAATTGTAGGAAGGATTCAGTATCTTGTTTTAGTACATTACAAGGTCAGATTGAATCTCGTTGGTTAGATTTTCTACATGGTGTTAGAGCAGGATTTTTTTGGGCGACGAGTTTGCAAAGAATATATGAATATTTTGGTGTAAATTTTTCAAAAAAAGATAATATCAAATTTTGATTATTTTCAAAAGACTACCTGATGGAAAATCAATTTGGAGCTCAGATGACAGAGATATCATCGATTTAAAATCAACTCTTTTGTAGAAACTTTTGTAACGGTAGGACAATTACAATGTGCGCGAGTCAAGAACCTATATGCACTTGAGGTACCAGATGCATCCAAAGCTTTGAGGTGTAAAGAAGAGGTTAGAGACTTGGTTGTTGAGAGGGAGTACAAATTAGCTCTCAACATGCAGCCTTAGAAGAAATCTCATAAGGTTGTAGAGTAGCCACAATTGGAGAAGCAGAGAGGAGACCAAGTGGAAGCTTGCACTCAAGAAGATACCTACATGAGGGGGTAATTTCGAGCTAGATGGGCAGATAAGAAATTTGGGCAATTTCCATTGACATGGTGGGTCTCATGGATCAAACCTAGCTATGAGAATTCCACAGTACAACAGTAGTAGGAAGGATTGGTTATATGGATTTTGTCAGATGTCAGGAAGAAAAAAATCATTGTGATAGATGTCAAATAATAGAGCACAAATCAAAGTTGGAAACAATGCAAAGGGCATGGATGCAGGTGTCGGAAGCAATGTAGAGAGTCCAGTAGATAGGTGCGGTAGCTTTTAACAATCATAAGACTCTGATGACAAATGCATTCTACTAATTTACTTTTTAATAGGCTATTTAGTTTCAGGATTTTCACATGCAAACAACACTAGAGAAGTGTTGCATGTAAAATTCCAAAGGTACGAGATCAAGATAGATTGAATTCCTTTCTTATTGAGAGGGAGTCTTGAAATTTGAAACAAGAAACAGTGAAATTGGCGACTAGAAAGGATAAAAAAATAATGCACCCACACTGGTGAGGAATTTTGATGTACCCAGAGTGAGGAATGTGAGGCATCTAATTTATTTTTCCCTTAAATAAATTTGACAATAAATTGTAATTTCATCTAATAACAACTTGGTTTAGTTAACTGAGTCATGATGACTAAGTTAGCTCAAGGAATTAGAGTTGAGGTGATTGAGGTGGATATTAGTGGCCACCCTCCTATTCCACTTTGGCCCTCACCATTAACTTTCTTCAGTTTCCTTAATTATAGCACAATTAACTATTTTTGTCAGTTTTTCAAGCCTGAACTTATAGATCTGTTTTGAGGCCCGAAATGACATTTTTTTGGCATGAAAGGTTTCGAGATTTATTATAAATCACATTGTCATTTTTATTCCTTGGAGAGATATTTCTAATGAGGTATCATGCTCATCAAACGGAGATCATAAGACCAAGTTATGACCCTAGAAAGTTGGTTGCCCAACTACCCCCAATGAAACCCATAAAATCTTGGTGTTACATCTCCTCGGGTTAGCGTTTTCTCTTATTTTTCAATAATAAAAAGGCCCTTGAGCCTTATTGCAACATAGTTCATAGGCACGTAGCCGCCACATCTCTTCTCAAATATAAGCTACGATCACCCGAGCTAGTTTGTTTTCCATTCTGTCTATAAGCATTTTTCAGTATTTTATATTAATGAAATGAAGTGTTATTCCTACTGCATATATGTGTTTATGCTTATTTCTATATTTTATTTTGTTCCTACATATGTACAGATCATGAGGATTTAAGATGATGCATCTAGAGGGATTCTAATATTTTGGGGGTCCAGTTGCAGTTGATGCATTAGTGGGCTGTAGGTGTGAATTAGTTAACTCAATTAATTGAGTTAAAATCAATTTAAATAGTTCTAGCTGAGTGATGAGCTAGTGAGAGGTCCAGTGAATTAAATTATATTTAATTCACAATGAGTGATCAATCAGTTAAATGATAATTCACTATTAATAGTTGCATGCATGCCAATTCTGAGGAAGACCCGGTTGAGACAAAGGTTAAAGGGAACATAACTATTAGTTGTATTTATACAAAATTTCCCATGTGAAATTATAAAGTCATTGGGATTCCATGATGGATTTCACAATGAATGAATTCTTATTTTCCTAATTAACAGGGAGTTGATTCCCTAGGAATTTCATGAGCAATATAGGATGAAGGAAGGTTGAGAATTGGCTAGGTACTAGACCAATTTTGCCTAGTTTAGTAGGAGAAAATTGGCAGGAGAAAATTGGCAGAGTGCTGGAGAATCTCATGAGAGATTAAGAATTTTATTGTTTCATGATTCCTTGAATTAATACAGAATAGAGATATAGGGGTTTTGAGCGGTTTCTTTCCCCAGATACATCTTGTGTTTTGCGATTGATAACTTCTTTCTCTTACTTATATGTGATTGTGAGATCATGTTTTGTTTTCCGTAAATTTTTGGAAGGATTCAATATCTTTTTTTAGTACGTTACACGATCATATTGAATCTCGTTGGTTAGGTTTTCTACATGAAATAGAATATAGGGTTGATACGATCTTACCTTGTGGTGGTTAGTAAGCCGCAAGGTCTGTGATGAAGACAAACATAAATGGAGGAGGGTGTCCACTCTAATTTAGAGCTAGAACAAAAGTAGGCACATGCATAATATTCAGTGAGGTAACCCTTGTTTGAGGGTTGAAATTGAGATCTGAAGTTCATGTCAAGATTCAGTCAAATAAATTCCCATAATCTATGGATCCATATGAACTAGGTCGAGTCTTTTATGGAGGGAAGAGTCATGGTTTTTTCTACGGGTGGATAGGGTTTTTTCTATAACAATTAAAAGTACACAAGTATAGTTCCCTATTTGGGACAATTTACTATCATGTTTAGTTCATAAGGTATGCCCTTAAGACTATGAAAAAATTGCATAGAATAAGAGTGTTTGTGACCCTTAGAGCGAGGTTTATTTCTAAAATATGGACTGCATATCTGGAATATTGTTTACAGATTCGATGTGTGTGGAGATAGCAGATCCAAAGGAGTGTGGAACTTAAGCAGAAGATTGAGCATGCAGAAGAAATGTGCCATATGAAGAATGGATTGACATGTAGAGGAGTTTATTTTGGTGTACTATCCATAGATTTTTAGACAAATATTTGAAGCAACTTATAAAAAATTAGTCGTTGGACTATTAGTGGCTGATTTGCAACCCTACTTCAGTCATCTATAGATTTTCAGAAGGATGATAAGAGGAGAAGTTCATATTTTTTCATAGATTGGACAAAAAAGATCAAATTGTCGATACACAATAAAAATGATTTTGAGATGACTCAAACCGTTGTTAGGCGTAATATTTGAAGAGCCCTAGATGAATACAATATTGTGGGAAATCAGTAAAAATAATTGACTAGGGTTGGGAATATTGATGGTATTCCAGGTACAGTTGGATGGTTGTTAGGTTTCTGTCAAATAAGGGCCCTAACTCTTGTACTTGTGAAGGACAACAAGATTGGTAGAAGGCCAGGTGTGTAGGGCCTAAGGGTGTCCAGACTTTGAAGGACTAAAGTAGCAGTCGAGTGGGCCATCCAACTAGCCCTAGTTCATTATATTGTAGAGGATTAATTCAATGAGAATAAGGGTAGCCTCCATATCCCTAGACTTCTCATCTTGGAGCCGTATTATGGAAAAAGTGGGCATGCCAATGAGTTTTTCACAAATGGAGTTCTGAACAACTTGTTACCACTCAAACTAGTAATGGACCTAAAAGGGGTTCCTAAAAGGGCAATTGCTAGGACAAGGGAAATGGTGGAGACTTATCCCATTGTCACCATAACTAAGGTTCCTTGCTCTTCATGGACTTTCACTGATGTGAGGAGTCCTGGTATTTTAGGAAATCACTTGTAGAGTATAGGTCAATGAGTAGGTGGGAAGTGACCCTAGAAACAATTTCCCTAAGAGAGAATAGAGAGTGAGACTTGCTTGCCTTTTAAGCAAGGGACTTGATATTATATGGAGAGAGGAGGGGGATAGAAGGGTTGAGGGAGAAGAATAAGACTTATGAAGGAAGTTATCAATCCCTAAAATTCTTTAGGAACTTGGATTCCCAAATGGTCCTTGATGAAATGCCTTTGAAAAAAAATGGTACCACAAGGGGGAAAGCAGACCCAGCCTAGGTTCGGGGATGGAATTTAGCAACCAATGATGTTCCTATCTTGGAAAATGCGAGGGGAAAGGATTAGGAAATATTTTTTACTTCGATGGGTCAAATTGATCCTACTAGGTTCTAGCCTTGGGAACACCTACGCAAAAATGATCGTAGAGCTAGGGCTCGAGGTATCTGAAGATTCCACTGTTGGAATTGGCCCAAATTTTGAGGAGAGTGAGGGGAACCACCACTGCAGTTTCCTCTAGGAGGTGGACCTTTTTCCTCTAGCTAGGTTCCTAGGAAATTGATGCCCCAGGTGACCTAATGGGGCTAGACCTAGGGAAAAATGGAAATTTGTGAAAAAGGGGGGGGGGGGGGGATCATCACCCTTTTCTAGGGACTAGTTCCTAATTCACATAGGGATATGGAATCAAGGATGATAAAGAACAAGAATTTGGTTTCTTGATCAAGGAGGCCCAGAAAGTCAACTTCGCCCAATGTTAGAGGAAAACGAAAAATGACCTTCAAACATTTATATTTCATAAAAATGGTGAAATATTATTGAGATAAAATTATCTCTAATACATTTCATTCATATAAAAATGTCTCATACATTAAATAAGATACACAGACACATAATTCCACATTTCCATCATGCAACAATTAGCCCTAGTTATAGTGAAACTCAATACTATACAAAAAAAGAAGAAAAGCATTAAATTTTCACTCATAATGTTATAGAGTATATCCAACCAGCTTCACATTTTCAAAATAAAATCTTCAAGATAAAAATAGCCCAAATCCATACATCAGAATGCATCCATCATCCAAAATAGTCCTCCAAGGAAAAATGTGAAGTTCTCTAAAGATAGAGAGATCCCATTTCAAGTGATGATACAAATGAATCCAACTAAATCCTATTTATACATTGATTAGGATTTTATTCAATTATCTTATGGGCCTACATTATCCCCTAAACATAAAATAATATGTAAGTAACCCTAAATTTTGGTGACAATCCCACCAAACTATCTCATACATGGAATAATAAGCCTCATAAGAGGTCAACTGATGTCCTAAGGAATTATAGGAGGCATAATGGGGTCCATGAGTGCCATAATGATGCATGGGGCCCATCAAAAGTGTTGGAAAATGGGGTGGCCCCTTGTTCTGCAAACATTAAACCTGTGGTGTTCTCATTAAACCTGTGGACTGAAAGAGTTGTGTGTAGCCACCACTAACAAGTAGGTCAAGTGTTGTCTTGTTCAGGATAGATTGGTTGTCAAAGGATTAACACTAAGCCCTAGTTGTATTCCTTGTATCAATGTGATTTTAAAGGGTCACGATCCATGGTACAGGAGCTCTAGCCTCTTGTATTGTAGTTTGTAATATAATGAATAAAGGTTTGAAAAAAGGTAAAATTATCATGTGCACTAGTTGATACCTTAATTTGTGTAGATTGCATTGTGCATTAAACTAGATGTCTTGTGGAACTTGAGTGTGTTTGCATCAAATATTCTAATACAAAACCCAAATTATCATGTGTCATGGAAATTGAACATATGCCTTGTTCACCTAAGAACTACCTATAACTCATGTTATGCTACTCATGTCCAATCTCAAATCATCCAACTTAACAAGCTACCAAGACAAGGCTCACATCCAACCGTGGCAGTAAAAAACTAAGAAACACATTTTACATCTTAACATCCCATATTATCTGACATGTCTTAGAATTCCTTAGCATAATCTGGCACATGTTAGCATCCCCTGCATTCCTTTGCATTCTTTGGCACTCACTGGCACACACTAACACTCCCTGACATACCCTGGCACTCTAGCATGCCTTGGAATTTCCTATCATATAACCTTGCTACTCCTTCCTTACCACACCTAAAACTCACTGAAACTCCCGATCACACACTCTTATTCATTCATTTCCATGCATTTTGAACGATTTCTCCCTTGTGTTTCCATGGAACTCCCTAGAACACATTGACACACCTTGGCACTTGGCACATCCTATCATGTTGTTGTGGCACTCTAGCATTCCTTGACACTACCTATCATACCTTTTCACTCCCTCCTTACAACACCTAGAAATCATTGATACTCCATGTCACACACTCTTATTCATTCATTTCAATGCATTTGAGACTAGTGCTCCCTTGTTTTTCCTTGGCACTCCCAAACACTCCGGCCTGGCACACATTGGCACACCCTGGCACTTTGCATATCTTGGCATGTTTCCCTAGCCTCTAGCGTGCCTTAAAACTACCTAGCATATCTTGACGTCACTTCCTCCTTAGCACACCTAAAACTCACTAGCACTTCTTGTCACAAACTCTTATTCATTCATTTTTAAATATAGTTTTATTTGGTCTGTTATGATGAAATGTCTAGTGGAATATCCATGAAAGTTTACAAATCACCCCAACATCTATCCTTTATGCAATTCATATGATGATATTTCTTCACACTTATTTATCTCTAGTTGTTCCAACACAGTGGAGGTCATCACCACCACCCTTGCAAAATTTAACATGATAGGCTCGTGGTCCTATCTAATCATAGAAGAAAATTTCAAAACTTAGTTACACAACATGATGGAAGATTATTATAAAGGTTTCCCATGCATTCTAATCAGCATATCTAATGGGATTGGAACAACAACACATTTTGTTCACGAGAAATATCCATGATAGTTTAAGAATCAACCCAACATCTATCCTTTATGCAAGACATATGATCATATTTCTTCACACTTATTTATCTCTTGTCCCAACATGGTGTAGGTCATCGCCACCACCCTTGAAAATTTGAACATGATAGGCTTGTGGTCCTATCTAAGATTGAAAGGTAATTTCAAAAGATAGTTACACAACATCATGGAAGATTATTATAAAGGTTTCCCATGCCTTCTAATCAACAATATCTGGTGGGATTGGAACAAAGACACATTTTGTTCACGAGAAATATCCATGATATTTTATGAATCACCCAAACATCTATCCTTTATGCAAGTCAAATAATGATATTTCTTCACACTATATATCTCTCTTGTCCCAACATATAAGTGCAAGCCATCACCACCACCCTTGAAAATTTAACATGATAGCCTCGTGGTCCTATCTAAGCTTGCAATAAAATTTCAAAACTTAGTTACACAACATAATGGAATATTTTTATAAAGGTTTCCCATTCATTCTAATCAGCAATATCTGGTGGGATTAGAGAAAAAATACATTTTTTTCACGATAAATTCTAATAAAGATCACAATTGAATTGATATTAAAGAGTGTTTGGAAGACAAGATTCATCCTAAAGCACAAAAGAAATGGATTCTGGTAATTCCTCCACTCCCTATTGGATGTCCCTATGACTTCTTTGATGGTGGTGCACAAGTTATCACACCTAGCTGCGAAGTGGGTGTGGTACTCTTCCTCTCCCAGTCTTATAGTGAGAAAGTAAGATATACCTAATGTTAAGGCTCCAACAACTAATTTTATTCCATTGCTCTTTGTACCCTTCTAGAAATTTCATCCATCAAAAGAGTCAAATCCCTATAGATCATAGGGGATTCAAAAATCATGATCAATTGGGTCAGTAATTCATGATAAAAAACATCTACCTACATCCCATCCTACAAGATATCACAAATTCCCCCAACTCTTTTGACTAGCTATCTTTCAGACACATTCTCAAGGAGCTAAATACCACAACACATAATATTTTAAAATAATCCCTCAAACTTCCCATCGATACCTTTATGATATCAGACTCCATCGATATGATGGAATATGACCAAATTATTATTCATTTCTAAACTCAAAAAACAAGCCACTGTAGATTGATGCATGCACATTCCAATCATGATGAGAAATTTCTACATCTTCTCAATGGAAAAATAAGTAATATTTTTTCTATGTTCACTTTACAGCATAAACACCAATTTCACCCATAATGTAAGGACAAGCTTAATGATATGTCCTAGAAGGTGGCATGAGTATTTTGTGGTGTATTGAACAGGACTAGGGGACACACATGTATCATGGATGGGTAGAAGTGGGATGTCCAAGCATGGTTTACTAATATATGTAATCCACACATTAGATAATGAGAAGGGGGATTAAGACCTAATGTTATAGGGGCTAGGGGGGCCTAGAGGGAAGGTAACAAGAGAAATTGAAAGGGAAACCCTTGATAGTGGTGATAAGGGGATTAGGGGCCCCATTATCACAACCAATAAGCCATAAACACATAACCACTAAATTCCCTATCCCTTAACCCCTACACTCATAACTCATAAGCCATCAACCCCTTGAGGCATTAAATCTTAAGCCATTAACTTATAACCTAGAATCCATGAACCCCCTAAGAACTAACCCCTTATTCTCTTAACTCGTGACCCTTAAACCTTAATCCATAACACCTAAACACCTTAAAACCTAACCCTTAACACCTAAATCCCTTTATTATTATGCCCTTAACCCCTTAATCCCTTTCCCCCCAAGCCCTTGGCCCTTAACTCTTAAATTTTGAAGCCCTTAACTAGTTATTATCCAAGGAAACAAACAAAACTTCAATCCAACAAAATAAACTCTTAGGAGAATCCTTGACCTCTAACTAATAATATTGGTACCACTTGATTTTTAGAGAACTAGGTATTAGTCTCGAGGGTGTCTGTTTGTGGGTAATTCCCTTATTAACATGTATACCAAATGTAGAACAACTGGATAATTTTCAAAACCTCAATAAGAATTTCTCATAATATCTACACTTCATGTTGACATGGAGCTTGGAGTGCTCTCCCACATAAGGAGTTGGAAATGAATAGATCACTCATAATGACACAACCTCTTCAACCCTAATGAAAAGGAGCTAACCTTTGATACAAATATTTTTTTTACTAAAAAACATAATTGTGTCAATGTATAATACTATACATAAAAGAAAATAAAATGATGTTATCCTCATCAATGCTTGAAATATCCTCACATTTTCTGTGAGTGGTGAGCCAAGGGGTAAATGTAGGGCACTATTAAAGTTACATCATGTTTAAATTCCTTTTACATCACAAGGTTGTTCTCCATTAGGGTTGGTGCATCATCACAAGGGAGCATAACACCTTTTTTTGTGGGAACGATTAAAGTTGTAACACAATTCAAGTGGAATACAACTCCAATGTAAATTAAATCATTATATGTTTGTGTCATGTTTTTAAAGAGGTTATTTATAAACAATAAATTTAGTACTTGGAATTCATATTTTCATGGCCTTGACTCTAAGATAGATTTTTACTAGGAACACTTCATGCAAATAAGAGGGGGCCTTATTTTTTAACCCTCATACACACAAGAGCACTAGATGTTTCCCTTAAAATCCCCCTTTGTCATTTTAAAGTGGGTTTACATTAGTGTCTAGTTGAAAATAATGACATCATGATATTCATCTTCTCAATAACATCTTCTAGCTAAATACCACAACACACAAGCTTTCAAAAGAATCTCTCAAACTGCCCATTGATACCTTTGATATATGAGACTCTATCGTTAGGATGGAGTATGAACAGATGATTATTCATGTATAAGCTCAAAAAAAAATCCAACGTAGATTGATGCATGCACATTCCAAACATGAGAATCAATTTCTACATCTTCTCAATAGAAAAAACAAGTAATATTTTTTTTCTGTTCACTTTACAGCATAAACACCAAATTCACCCATAATGTTAGGATAAGTTTAATGATATGACTGAAAATGTGGGAGGATTATTTTTTGGTGTATTGAATAAGATTAGGGGACACACATGTAACATGGATGAGCAGAAGTGGGATGTCCAAGCATGGTTTACTAAGATCTATAATCCATGGATTAGAGAATGAGAAGGGGGATTAATACCTCGTGGTTATGAGTTAATGGATTATTGGTTGTGATAATAAGCTAGGGGAAACACATTTTCAAGGAGGTAAATACCACAACACAAATATTTTACCTCTGTTTTTCCATAAAAGATACCATAAAAGAGGTTAAATCATTCATCTCGAACCTGAAAAAACAAAATAAAGAAATACAAACAATGAATTAATTAATAAAAATGCAGTAAGAATAAAATAAATCCACGGTGAAAGTGGAAATAACTATCTAGGAATAGTATAAATTCACTAATCTCATGCATTGGTTTAGTTAGGTTCATTTTCTAGAATCCTCAAAGAATCCCCAACAATCTATGGATTCATGTAGCCTGTTTTGAAATTTCTTGTGGATTTTGTTCCTGAGTCCTCCAAAAGGTGTTTTTGTGTATGGCCCTTCTGGAACTAGGAAAAAAATACCTGAAAAATAAATAACAAGAGAATCATGGGTTGTTTTCATTAATGTAAGGCTGGCCAATCTAATGAGCAAATGGTTTCGGAATTCTTAGAACCTTGGTATGTTAACATTCCTACCCTAGTTTTATTTGAAGTCTTACAAACACTTTCTTGCATTGGCAATATATTTTTCTATTACTTTTCTCTTTCATGATGATAATTTGATACCCGCTGGGTCATTTTTGGCATGTTCTGATCAAATTTTTTTACTAGATATCATTAGGATAATATACTATATGCCATGATTTATGATATATATGGCTTTACTTGAATTCTCATACATGATGGAAAATAGATGTCTTGGGGTGCTACAATTGAAGGACGTGAAAGGATATCACTATAGATTTATTAAAATGTTTGAGTCAAACACAATGGTTGTTGATATGGAACCAATCACCTAAGCAACAAATCCTCTCATTTTGGATTACTTATTTAATCCTGGGGGTATTCAAAAGCACAAATTTATAAGGTCTTTTAAGTGACCAGATCAATAGCACTAAAAACCATCTTTACATTGGATGGTTCAACATCTTGATGATCCATATCCTATTAAACACACATTTTGTATTCATTATTGCTCTCATTGTATCACCTCCAATACATATTTATGGTGTTCATGAGCCTATTTCTGGTTCTATCATTTATGGAAACAATATTACCTTTGATGTCATTATTCCTACCTTTGCAACTATCAGTTTTCACTTCTATCCCATCAGGAAAGTAGTTTTTGTTGCTCAATGGCTACAAAAAATGGACCCTATGTGGCAATTGTTCATGTCGTCGATGTAGTTACCAAAAAACACAAAAAATTGATGGTCTATTGTAGCTAGACACTCTATGATGGTTTTCATAGATGCCCAACCTATAACAATGAGTTGCATTCTATTGTCAAAGCCTCCAAGGAATGAAAGGATTATATTCAAGCTTACTGTGACATACTGCACTCACATGATTATCTAAGTGTTGAGAATCATACTTTCTTCAAACTTTGTTGGATCCTCTCCTTAAATGATCATCTCAAAGGAATGATTCAATTATATCTGTGAGGTGTGAGATTGATACCCTTCTACCAAATACTAAAGACATATTTTATATCCTAGTTAGATTTATATTTTCCTTCGTTTTTCTCATCTCTTTTTGTTATATGTATGTGTGGAGATGTGAATACATTTCTTATATTTTATAGGAGCATCACTACATTGTAAGTGAGTAAGGAAGCCTAAATTTTTTATTTTTTGAATATTATTTGATCTCTTTTGGCATATTCTAATAACATTGCTCATGATTGATGTCACAAAATCATGGCCTCTTATGCTCATATAAGGTTAAACATTTCTCATTATATTACTTGAACACTAAACAGAATTGACAATATCCTTCAAATACATGAACATTAAACAATATTGGCAATATACTCCATCCAAAGGCCACTTTGATTTTTTTGATAAATATTAAAAATAATTTTAATTTGAAAAAATAAAATAAAATAAATTTTAATTGATTAAATGTTTTTTATTTTTTAATTTAAAAAATAAATAAAAATAAAATAATTTTTAATTGATTAAATTTTTTTATTTTTTAAGTTAAAAAATAAATAAATTATTGAAAATCTAAATATTTTTAAAAAATATGAAAATTAAATTCCCGCCAAGAAAATTTTAATTAAATCCAACCCAAAACAAATAAAACAAATTAGTGTTTTCCCAACTAGATTTTCACGACACTTATAAATATTTAAGCCTAGAGAGGAGTTTATAAAAGTCCTTTTCTTTTTTATGTTTAGGGTTTTAGAGATTTAGCTCTTTTGGGACAGGTTGGAGGAGGACCGGCTTTGCCTTAGGAATCAGATCTTTCAAAAAATTTGAAGTGTGTTCTTGGATATACTTAGACAAAAAAGATTAGGCAAACAACACTAACCTTTCAAAGTCTTCGATGCCAGTACATGGATGCATTCTCTTCGCTGTAGTACATGCCAATTACAGTCCATTAAGAGGTATGATTCAATTAGTTTATGGATATGGTAATTTTAGTAGATTGTCGTACCTGGTTATGTTATACTTGAAATATAGATGTTTATGGTTGCTATTGAGTGCTCTGCCTCTAGTATATATTTATTTCAATCTGCAATGTTGTTGCAGTGTTATCTGTAATGCTAATTTACATATATTGAGGTAAAATAATGACTCTTATTAGCTCCCTCTAAAAAACGATTTTGAAGGGTGTTGGTTTCAAATCTCGGCAAAGCCTAAAGTAGTAACCATAAGTGATATTGTTTTGTTAATTCGGAGGAAGAACCACTCCTCCACTCTTCTATGCCCTTAGCTTTCTAGGTTTCTTGGTCGAAATATTCTCCCCCCTCCAGTTTTAAATTCATTGCATTTATTATAAATTAAATGCAGAGTTTTCCCTCTATATCAAGTGTGGAAGATTGCAGAGTAAGTGGGATTCTAGTAGTTTGGGAAGACTTGAGACTGATTTCATTTCATTTCAGATCATGGTAGTTCATTTTTTTTTCTTTGACTGTGGATTGGGGAGGCAACTCTGGCGGAAGAGGAAGAGGTGGAAATTGTGGCCGGGGCTAAGACGAAAAATTTCTAGGTCAAGTCGATGGCCAGGGACACGATCAGGGAAGAGGCAGAGATAGGGGTCCAATGGATCAACCCTGAGGTCTTCCACTTCAAGAACATATTTCTAATATTCCTACAACTGTTATGGCTTTCCAAATGAGGGATCATAATATCAGTACTCAATATACTTCTAGGGTACCTTCCATCCCTACGCAAGTGCCTGCACCGTCCACTTGCAGCTGAAGCCATCTTCTCGACATCGATGGCTTCTTTGAAGGAGTCTGATGAGGGATTTAGTAGTGTCCAGATGCCTTCAAGCTCTGTTTCATTTAGATCCACTAAAGTAGAAATAAATTTGGAGAGTGGACACAGATCTAAGGCCAATCATTTTCCTGTTAATCGACCAGATGGCGAAGGCAAGAGAGCCATTGGGTCTATCATACTTTATGCCAATCATTTCCATGTTAATTTTAATGCGGGAGTGAAGATTTTCCACTATGAATTTTATATACATAATCAGTAATCAATATGGGATGTAAAACCGGTCATTCATGTCGTCATTTTCGATAATAATCTACACCATGTCATTCACAACTTCCTGCAATCTTGACCGCAGGGCCATCGCCTTTCATATCTTTAGCTCAAGGCTCAATAACACCCTCTCTAGTGCCCAGGAAAAGCTCTTCCCATCACTAGGTTTATTTAGATAGGGTGACTTAACTATTACCTTGTCGGTGGCCATGTCCATAGACATGATAAAATAGAAGCAGATAAACAAAATGCAATACATGATTTTAGCACTTGATGCTGTACATCAAGGCATTGCATTTATTATAGCGGGAAATTGCGATATCCATCACATTCATAACGATCACAATTTTAATGAGCCTAATCTCTTGGCCTTTGGATTTTCTTAATCGTTCATTTATTTTATACCAATGAAGTTCTTTTGTGATCAGTTCACTTTTTCCATTTTCCCTAGACTCTAACTAGTAGAGAAAGGTAAATTCTGGAATATCAGGGAGTTAATTTTAACATATTTTCAAATCTGCAAAGAAAGTAAAGAGGGCAAGAAATATTTATGCTACTATATATTATTTAATAATATCCCCGATAGCCTGAAGTAATTTTTACTTTTTACAGCTCTGTACGTCATTTAATACACCGTAAGGAGAAGGATTCTCACAACAGGTTTAATTGTAAACCGTGTGCATAATTTTTCCGCCAAACAATTTCCTTTAAATGGTAATGGATTAACATTCAAAATATATGAAAATTTTCCACTATGACTTAGATCTACAGAGAGTCACTAATGGATTTGGGAAAGAAAAAAGGGAAGTGAAAGTAGGTAGGTTTCCAAAGAAGATACAATGGAAGTTAAAAATAAGTTGGAGCGGCCTTTGGTAATGCTAAAATTGTTTTTGATGGAAAAAAAAACATATACAGTAAGTAATGTTTCCCTAAAGGAAAATACAGTGTTAAACTACTAAAATATGAAGAGGCCACAGCCAAATAGTTTTATGTGGCATTGAAGTATAGTGGGCATGAGCTTAGTGGAGTGTCTTAGGCCCAATTTATAGACACCAATGATAAGAAACATGTAGAATTAAATGTGGACCTTCTGCAGTTTTTGGATCTCGTCATGAGAGAGCATCCAAAAGATACTCGAATTCCAGTGGGAAGAAGTCTTCATTCGAAGAAATTTGAAGGATATGGAGATACTGGCTATGAAATGGTGGATTCAAGGGGATTTTATCAAAGTTTGAGGCCCACGACTCAAGGATTGGTGTTGAACGTGGATCTATCTGTAATAATTTTTCACAAGAGCATTCTCGCGCTTGAGTATTTATGGGAAAGTAGTAAAATTGACTGTAAAGAGAATCAAGATCTCTGTGAAAGAGAACTAAGGGAAGCAAAGAAATCTCTCAAGGGGTTGAAAATTAAAGCTATCCATAGACGGTGTTATCTTCTTATTGATTTTTTGTGGTTTATGCAGTGACGCTTTGTTCAATTATCTTATTTTTTAGGTGACGTTCAGAGATGTTATATCGGTGAAGATTTGTTCACTCTTTTCTATACCCTACTCTCCAATAGCTAGTAACTACAATAAGAATGATGCCTTCTCTTTGCATAAGTGATTTCTCCAACCCTTGCATGGAAGGGAGGATATGAGTAATGAATGAAATGACTGCCATAACAATATTTTTTGCAAACCTTTCCTCTCAAGTTGTTCAACTGTAAAATGTTACTCAGGGACAAGCTCACCCAAGTGAATAAGCATATTTGATAGTAACAGATTTGAGGATGATGATGAGAAAGATTTTGGGTTGACAGTTTAATATATCTCTTGCTACCTTGGCATCACCATCGTCTCAAAATGATCCCACTACTATTACTAGATTAGTCTCTCTTCACAGAATCGAATGTGCCTTTGCTCTCTCTCTTGACAAAATTAAGACATTACGTCTCTATCTAGAGCAGTTTAGAGAGAACATACCCACATTCAATTTTTCCAAGAGATGGTGATATGATCATAGCTATGGGACCATTTTTTTATGGCGGTGATATGAAGGAAGCAATCGATGGAAGCGATAATGCGAAGTAGAAAACATTTTTGACATAAGAAAATACGTGTTGCATGCCATTAGTTGGTTCTTTTCTGAATGCACTCGAGCTTTCTATCAAATGTACAAGAAGTCACAGTTGCAGAGTAAACGTTGAGGGAATTCTTGAACGATTTTGGTTATGAAGGATTCGAATGCTAGAATTCAAGCGAATGAGTTGCATTATTTTACAACGCCGTGAATACTTTCACATATCTCTTATTCTCTTATTTTTTAATGTATGCTCCTTTGGAGAAGAAAAAACATTTTAACATGTCTTTTAATCTATTAAAGTGAACTGCATAACTTTGTAAGAACAATAAATGAGAGTCTAAACCACCTCTTACTAGTGGAGGGATGGGGCCACCTATGTCACATGTTTCTAGTAAAACTAGTCCTTGGAATGAGTCTTGTTCAAACATAAATTATTCTTAAGAAATTGTCCATAGGAGATACATGTGCTCAAGTTACAGGGGTACAGTTGGATACGTATCCATATGAACAGATACCTTTGATGCCAACTACTCCTTCAGGTGATTTATCTAGATTTTCAGCTTCAATAAAGGCATATTCAAATGACATTGTATCACGTGTGGGTCCAGGTTCATATGGGGTAGTCACGTCATATTTGAAACTTCAAGATAAGGAATAAAAATATTCAAATCTAGAAAATGGTTTCACTATTTCTTTTTCATCCAAGGTTAATCTTAATTATCAAATAACAATATACTAGCTATCTGGGAAGGTGGCATGGGAGAATCAAGGGGTAGGAGAAAAGGAAATCAAGTCCAAGTTTTTTCTCGATGAGAAACCTTTAAGGTATAGAAACCAAGAATAGATTTTCTCTAAAGAAGAATTTCCACCTTCTCCATCTGATCACCTGTTAATTTTTAGTTAATGATGGTATGTTCTATGCTTAGAGTAATTTACTCCAATCTTTCTTATTAGCCCAATTCAATTTCTTGTTTAGGAATCACATTAAAATTTACAGTAAATGCTGATAGAACATAAAAAAACTAACCAAAACACAAGCCAAGCTAAGAGGACATAATATTTTGGCAGATGCCAGGGGAAAACCCCAATGTGGGGAGAACCCTTTGATCAAATATTCTTATTATTGTTCAAATTCAACTAAGAGAAGGTACAATTTACAACAATCAATAGGATGCCCTAGCCAAAAAATTCAACATTGGTCAAACCAACAATATTCCTTCTCCAATGAAGCTCAGTCAAACCCAGTCTAACTCAGACTCCAAAATCTGTCAAAATAATCCCAAAACAGTCTGCCAAGAACTCAGTCAAACTTGGTCAATGTTGCAGTCAAGCCTGCGATCAAACTTGTGGTCAACCTTCCTATAAATCTCATATTTTGTGCCATGGGCTGCAGCCTAACAAGATCAGATCTCAGCCCAAAAATCGAAGGTAGAAACTGAAGGTTGACCATTGGTCAATGCCGGTCAATGCTAATGTAGAAGCCCAAAAAACAATCCGAAAATTACAACAAGAATCTAACCTTATTTTCACATGTGTAGATGAGAGAGAGAGACTTCTATGAGGTTGTACGAACCAATGAGAGAGGAGAGAGATGTGTGATGAGATTATGTCCAAATGACGATTGAGACTCTCCTTTTTATATCAATCTATGAGGGGCGGAGACACATCTTTTGGGGCTTATGAGCCTACATAACAATTCTTGCTGGCCTTAACAAATTTTGCATGTTTGGGAGAATAAATTCAAAATCCAAATTCTTCTCATTTGAAAAATATGATCTTTAGATCAATCTTGCACCTCTAGGGAAGAGGAATTCAACAAAAACATCATCTCCATGATATGAAAATTCCAAAGTTGATTTGGCCCTAGTTTCCAAATTTAACATCATAAAAGTATATTGGTTTTGTTAACAAGTCACTATGTCTTAAAGGGGACAGTCTGTGGGTGTTCACAACTCATTTTCATCAAGTATTATGGAAATTTTGACAAGCCACTAGGAAGGCACCTCCAAGATGATTTGTTTGACTAGGTAGATTTTTTCTTCATGTTTTTTTCTTCTTCTATAGTTTTCAAGAAGTTTTTTTCTTCATTTCTATTTCTTCTTACACGGTTTTCTATTTCTATCTTGTAGACTTTGCATTTACACAGTAATAACTGGAAAATTTTTATGTAATAAAATACCAAAAACATGCATAATTCTTGTTGACGTTTTTGTAATGAGCCCTCAGAAGCACATGTTCTTTTACACACACACCATCAGGGTAGCTTCATGATACTGGTAAGATAGTAACCTTTAATGTTGGCATTACCTGATGAACGTGAAGGAAAAATATGGATGTGGAATAGGTGCTTAAAATTTGTAGGGAAATATGGAGTTCCAGAAGAAACCTGATAAAACTCATCTTACCTGTCTTGTGCTACATGGGGTTTATCCTTTATAAAAGTCATAGGGATTAGTTTTTGTAATGAATTTGTAGCAAGTATCACTACAAGAAAAAATTACATTGATGAGGGGCATGCTTTTGATGGACCTTTAAGGTCCGTCACCAATGTCACATATGGTGACGGTCCTTAAAAAAGCATCATTGTAAGTGTATATAGTGATGGTCCTTTAAGTTTTTTCACCAAAGCCATTTTCAATGACACTTTTGGTGAGGGTCGTTAAAGGCCCATCACTAACTCTCTCTTTGGTGACACTTCTAGTGACGCACTTTTAATGACCCTCGCCAATTCTATTTTTGTTACTTTTGGTGACAGTCAAAAAATGTCTATCATCATTGATCATTCCAATAAGTTTTTGATGACGGTATGTTCTTGTTAATATATTTTTTGTCAAAAGATAACGATTTAAGACCATTATTGTGAAGTATTTTTTATAATATGTCCAAGGCCATTGTGGTTAGAGTCCGTCAAATTTTTAAGAAATAATTAGTGTGTATAATTTCCCTCAAGTAATGACTAGTCGACTAGAGTTTTCCTATGAGTCAACACATGATTCATATCTATTAAGTTTATTATCTAGAAAATTCCCTTTAGATAAAGTTCCACTAGTGTGTGTAGGAAATATGTTATTTAATACATAATCAAGCTCTAACAATTCTATTAATGAGAAATACCTAACACTCCTCAACAATATGGGAACACCTTAAATTAATGCTTTGGCACACACTAACATTTCTTAGCACCTTGCATGTCTTGGAATATCACTGTACCTAGAACATATTTTCATGACAGTGATGCTCAAGCACATGGTGGCATGCGCTAACACAACATGTAACTCTCCTAGAATGTGTTGGCATGCATGTAGTCCCTAGCATGCCCTGTAACACCTTGGTTGAATGCATTGACATACATTAACACTTGGCACACAATGCCACTTGGCATGTATTAGGACCTATTATTAGTGTGACTAGCATTCCCCGTTTGAAAAATATCCCAACTTATTAACCTTCTTATTGGTTCTTCCTTTTTTTTCCTTGACACATATTGACCTATAACCCCGACAAGTTACACATCCTTAGCACCTGGCATGTATTGGAATATCTTGGCACTATTAATTGGCACATATAATTAGCACACCCTTGAACTCCCAAACACACTTTGGGAATTCTTGACATGCCTTGGTATTCCCTGGAATGCCTTACCAATTCTTAGCATACCTTGTCACTCACTCCTTGGCATGAAAACTAGCACTCATTAACAGTAGTCCCTCGCACATGTTCCTCATATTCATTAACTTCCATGAATTTTTACCTAGTGCTCCCTTAATGTTTTTTCCTAGTACTCCTTAACACTCCTCAACATGTGTTAGCACTCTCTAGCACACCTTATCACTCTTCAACATGTCCTTCCACTTCATAACATGCATAACACTCCCTGACACATATTGGTGCTTGCCACGTGTTGGTGCTTGGAAAGTATTAGCATCTATGGAATACATTGATATGCCTTGGTATGATTTGGCATGGTTTAATATTAAATTTATTTGAGATCAATTGTTGGAAAGTAGATGAGAGGCAACTAAGGAATACTTGGAACCTATTACTACCTAGTGTTAGTGTTCCTAGCATGCCCCTATTATTAACCATGTTATGTGTTCATTTCCTTGTAGTTTAAATACTTGTTTCTCCCTTTTTTTGTCTTGACAGTCCCTGACACGCATTGACACACCCTTGCACATCTTGGTACGCCTTGTCACTCGACACATATTAGTACGTTTGACATGCCTTAGCACTATTTGGCAATAGTTTATCTTGGTATATTGTCCATAGTTATTTAGACAGAGATCTAAAGCAACCTATAAAAAATTATTCAATGGACTGTTAGTGGCTGATTTGTGACCATAGATAAGTCATCTGCAGATTGTTAGAAAGATGATAAGAGGAGTAATTAATATTTGTTCATATATTGGACAAAAAAGATCAAATTTTACACAAGAACAATTATTTTGAGAGGAATCAAACCATTTTTAGGTGGAAAATTTGAAGAGTCCTAGATGATGAAAATATTGTGGGCCCTAGATCAGTAAAAAAAATTTACTGTGGTTGGGCAGATTGATGGTATTCCAAGTACAGTTGGAGGATTGTTAGGTGACTGCCAAAGAGGAGCCCTGACTCTTATTCTTGTGAAGGAAAACAAGATTGGTAGAAGGGAAGGTGTATAGGGCCTAAGGATGTGTATACTTTGAAGGACTAAAGTAGTAGTCAAGTGGGCCAACCAACTAGCCCTAGTTCACTATATTGTAGAGGATTAATTAAATGAGAAGAAGGGCAACCTCCACAGCCCTAGACTTCTCATATTGGAGTCGTAGTATAGAAAAAGTGGGCATACCAAAGATTTTTTCACAAATGGAGTTGTGAACAACTTGTTACCACTCAAACTAGTAGTGGACCTAAAAGGGGTTCCTAAGAGGGCAATTGTTAGGACAAAGCCAATGGTGGAGGCTTAGCCCATTGTCACCATGGCTAAGCCTCCTTACTATTCACAGAATTTCATCAATGGGAGAAGGCTCAGTAGTTTAGGAAGTCGCATGTAGCATATAGGTCAATGAAGAGGTGGAAAGTGGCCCTAAAAACCCTTTCCCTAAGATAAAATAAAGTGTGGGAATTACTTTCCTTTTAATTAAGGGACTTGATCTTCTAGGGAGAGAGGAGGGGTGTTGAAGGGTTGAGGGAGAAAAATAAGACTTATGAAGGAAGTTCTTAGTCCCTAAAATCCCTCGGAAACTTGGATTCCCAAATGGTCCTTGATGAAAGGCCTTTAACACTAAATGGGACAACACGGGGCAAACTGCACCCAGCCTAGGTTCGGGGATGGAATTTAGCAACCAATAATGTTCCTATTTTGGACAAGGTGAGGGGAAAGGACCAGGAAATATTTTTTACTTCGATAGGTCAAATTGATCCTACTAGGTTCTAGCCTTGGGAACACCTAAGCAAAGCTTAATCCTAGAGCTAGGGCTTAAGGAAGCCATAGATTCCACCTTCAGAATTGGCCCAAATTCTGAGGAGAGTGAGGGGACCCACAAATGTAGTTTCATCTAGGAGATAGAAGTTTTCCTCTGGCCATATTCCTAGAAAATTGATGCCCTAGGTGACCTAATGGGGCTAGACCTAGAGAAAATTGTTACATTTACTACAACTAGACTATGCCTTGTTCACATAAGAATGGATTATAACTCATATTAGGCTACTCATGTCCAATATTAACTCATCCCACTTAATAAGTTACTAAGTCAAGGCTCACGTCCAACCATGTCCATAAAATAACTAAGAAACATAGTTTACATCTTGACATGCCATAACACCTGGAATGTCTAACAATCCCTTGTGGCACATGCTAGCATTCCAGACATTCCTTGGCATGCTTTGGAACTCCCTAACACACCCTGCCATTTCCTAACATGCCCTAGCACTCTAGCATGCCTTGGAATTGCCTAACATAGAACCTTGTAACCCCCTCGTTAAAACACTTGGAAATCGTTGACACTCCCTATCACACACTCTTATTTGTTCATTTCCATGCATTTTGAACTAGCTATCCCTTTTGTTTCTGTGGCACTCCCTAACACTCTCTGACACACATTGGCAAATCCAGGCACTTGGCACATCTCAGCATGTCGCCCTAGCACAATAACGTTCCTTGGCACTACCTAACATTCCTTGTCACTCCCTCCTTAGCACACATAGAACTCACTAAAAATCCCTATCACACACTCTTATTCATTCATTTCCATGCATTTGAAACTAGTGCTCCCTTATTTTTCCCTGGCACTCCATAACACTCTCTGACACGCATTGGCACACCCTAGCACCTGATACATCTTGACATGTTTCCCTGGCCTATAACATGCCTTAGAATTTCCTAGCATACCTTGTCACTCCCTCATTAGGACACCTGGAACTCATTAACACTTCTATCACAATATCTTAATCATTCATTTGCATGCATTATTTTCACCTAGTTATCCCTTGTGTGTCCCTAGGACTCCCTAACACTTCCTAACATGTGTTAGCACACCTTGGTACCTCGCACATCTTGGCTACATGCCAATTTGGCACATTAGCATTACTTAACATTGCATAGCATACCATGTTACTCCCTCCTTAGCACACTTGGAACTTGTTGACACTCCCTGTCACACACTCTTATTCATTCATTTTCATGCATTTTGACATACTGCTCCCTTGTGTTTCCCTGGCACTTGCTAACATTCAACACACATTGGAACTTGGCACATCTTGGTATGCTTCCCTAGCACTCTAGCACCCCTTAGAACTATGTAGCATATATTTTCACTCCCTCCTTAGCAAACCTGGAACTCCATAGCATTCCCTATAACTCCCTAACACATATTGGCTTGGCACTTAGTGGCACTTGACAATTATTGGCATGCATTTGGATGCCCTGGAATTCCTTGGCCTGGTTTAAGATAAAATTTATTTGAGATCAATTATTCAAAATTAAGAGAGAATTAATAGAGGATGATTGGCACTTAAGACACGATAGAACTTGACCCTTAGAATGTATTGGCACTAGTGTTCGTATGCCTAGCATGCCCCTCTTGAAAATCTAAGGTCCTAAAATATTAACCCTCACATGTGTTCATTTATTTGCATTCTAGCTTGGTGTTCCGTTTTTTTTCCTGGCACTCCTTGACACGAGTTGAACTATGCAGCGGAAATAACACTTCATTTCATTAATATCAAAGAACTAAAATTTGTGTACAGACAAAATGTTGAGATTACAACAAGATGATGAGCTTAGTGAAAAGAGTCGCCTTCAGTAAGTGGGCCCGCAGGCTATTTTTGGCGCAAGTCTATTTTTATACATGTCGATCATATTCTATGACTTGCAAGATGGTATTTGTGGATGGTTGGTCAAGTTGGAAAAACAGATGAACTTCTATTTTTAGACATATTGGGCGGAATCTATTTTTAGATTGATATTCTAAAAATAGATATGTTGAATATTATTAGCTCTTAATAATATTTGGACTATAAACATTGTCTTATTCTCTTGGAGCACTTCAGTTAAGTGCATAGATGTGGCATAGGAGCTTAGAGAAGGAATTACGCTATTCCTGAGGGTTAAGTGGAGCTATTGCATGGAGACTTCAGTTAGAACTCATGTGACAGAGTTTGGTGGAGTTATTGAGGTAGTTGGTGGAGTTGTGTTCAGTTTAACTCAGTTAAACATAGTTGAGCTAGTTGTATCTAGTCTAACGGATTGATACACTAGTGAGGTGATTAATGAATTAGTATATAATTGGTACTACTGTTGAATAAAGCATTAATGCTTCAAAAATTATTAGATTAGCTACGTTACATGGAAGATTCTGGTGAACCACGGTGGAAAGTGGAGTGAAAGAGTAGTGTGACTATCATTTGTGACTATAGTGTTGGATGATTTGCAACACACAGTGGTTGGAGATGCCAATGAGGATTGCATGATCAAGGCTGGACCAATTGGAGTTCATTCAGAGCCATTCTTCAGCAGTGATTGTGCAGTAGAGGCAGGCTAGCCGGTGGCAGAGATTGGAGCATGAGATTTGCTAGATCATACTTGATTAGTGTGTAGCAATTGGAGATTGTACTGAGAGCTTGTGAGGAGATTTTTATGATGATTTTTACATGATATCTATGACATATAATATACATATAGTTGAGGTTTTCAGCTTTAAGCTTTCCCATTAAATATTGTGTTCATATGTGTGAATTTTTATGGTTTTAATGTGTGCATGTGATTGATTTTATTTCCGCAATTAATGATCAATGGTAGAAGTGATTCTGTATTGTGCATGAATTCAAATAGTGTATGATCAGGAGAAACTCAGATGTATAACATATCAGTTATATAATTTCTACACAGAATGGAAATAAACTAGCTAGGGCATTGGTAGCTTATCTCTGAGAAGATATGTGGTGGCTACAGTCCTTTGAACTCTATGTTACAATGAGGCTTGAAGGCCTATATATTATTGAGAAACAAAGGAAAACCCTAAACATCCAAAAACCTAACCCTAGGAGATGAAACACCAGAATATGGGCCCTATTAGGGTAAATTTGTACATTAATTTTCCGGGGTCGTAACTTTGGCATACTATATCTGTTTGATGCACATGATACATCGTTAGAAAGATCTATCCGAGGAATAAAAATATTAATAGAAAATATCAAATCTAGAATGGACACATATTTTTGCCATTGGTTTTATGCCCAAAAAACGTCGTTTAGGGCCTCAAAACGGCTCTAGAAGTTTAGGACCTGAAAAATTGCCAAAAATAGTAAATTGTGCTACAATTAAGGAAACTAAAAAATTAAAAGAAACAATGGTTGGGGTGCAAGTGGAATAGGCGGGTGGTCACCAATATACACCTATATCACAAAGACATCAGAGAAAGTTATTAAATATGTTAGCATTGGTTTCTTGGCATTGTCTTTTCAGCTAGGAGATTGTTGGAAGGTTGGGTCATCTCATCATCAATTTGAATAAGAAAATGATTGAATTGCAAATGGCCAAAAATAGAGAACTAAGGATCGCATAGACTATTTTTAATGTCGTGGATGTTAAAATTTCATTCCATTCCATAATTAAAACCAACTTGTTTAATGGTCTATATCTTCCACCATTTCCATGCCATTGTTTGTTTAAAAAATATTACTTTTTCACGGGTCCTTCACATTACACCGAAGGTGTTCCTCTATGGGCTTTGTCTGGGCAGATTTGGCCAATCAAATACTTCAGTTTTCATCCTCCTCCCTCGAATCAAAATTTTAACCACATGCAATATCTCACATCTACCATATTTCATGAAATGACTTCAACGATCTGGTTTTCTTTGTCTAAGGGAAGATCTCTGAGAGCTTTTCAATCATCTGATACATAGCCTCTGATTCTCCAATTCCAATAGGATTGTGATTGTGCATGATTGGTTGCTGGGGTGGGTTAAAACTGGCGACAAAACATGAAGTCCCTACCTATAGTTTCAGTTGCGTCAATGCCTATTTCTCAGTGATATGGGTGAAGGGGACTCAAATTTTGGAATGTGTTGTATCATACAAATAATGCTTCTTGAATATATTTATTACTTCCATATATGGATGTGAAGCAGAAATTCTAATGCTAAGATGGCTAGGATACCAAGCTCAAACTTCAATTGTTTATTTTTCTTTTGGAACATGTGTACCCTATCATGCCAATAAGTCCAGGAATTGGCTCGAGGGCTTCAGGCAAGCCAACAATCCTTCACTTGGGTAGTCAAGGTTTTAGATACCCCTCATTTCACAGTGTTTGATGAAGTGCATGTTGACTAGATAATCAAGATGCTTCCAGAAGGGTACGAGCACCAAATTGTAGGATGCAACTTCATGGCGAGTAACTAGGCATCTCAAATTGATGTTTTATTGCATGATTCTACTAGTAGTTTCTTAATACATTGCATGTGTAATTTGACTTTGGAGAGCATTAACACGGGTGTTCACATGGTGTCTTGGCCACAACATTTGGGCCAATTTGGCAACTCGATACTGGTGGCGAATGGGTTGAAGCTGGGCATGGAAGAGAAGAAGTGGACAAAGGCAAACAAGAATGAATTTCATAATGAATGAGATTGAGAAAGCCTAATTTGAAACCTAATGGCCAAAAATTGATATGGAAAAGAAGAAACTCAGTAGTACACTCCATTGTTTGCGCAGGAATAGATGGGAAAGCGCTGCCGGTTCAATGGATTGAGATTGAAAGAGAGGACTTAGCTCCATGATTCTCTTCATCCTCCTGGGGAAATGCATGGTCATTATTTGAAGCCTAATTTTGTACCTTTTCTTTATCCTAGGGTAATGCATGGTCATCATTTTGAAGTAAGAGGAAATATTCATATCACTTGCAAGAAGAACAGACAGATAGACTGTTGTGATGATTTCCACGAAAGTTATAAAGGTTATATCCACTAATTTAGAGATTTTTCCATTGACTGAACAAATTCAAGGACATGGGGACACTCATGTTCCATTCCCAACCATATTGAAAAATTGTTCCGAGTGTTCGAAATTGAGTTTCATATGTGTAGAAGTGTGGATATCTATATACGTCTTATTAGTGGAGTAAATATGTTTAATGGGACCTCATTTCGATATGTAAAACTACTTGAAATTTTCGATTAAAATTTTGGGAAAGAACTTTCGTACAACTTTGTTTCATCATGACTCGATGAAGTGCTTAATTTGTTTGCTGTTTAATTAACTTTACAGAGTGATTCACCAAAATATCAGTTGTCTTTAACCTTTACTAAACTAGAAATTACCCCTAACCTATTCTAAAATGAATCTCACAAAGATGAAATTACCTGGGTTGATTGAAGTTGAGGAAACACCATTAAAACATAAAAAAACCTTAAAAATAAATGATTTTAGATAATATATATCAATAAAATCAATTTTAAAATCAAATTAACATATTGTGGAACCATGTAAATAAAATTAAAGAATAAAGCAAATAAGTAACAATACCATATCATATTATTTTAAATACACTAAAAGACTTTCAACATTTAAAAAAAAATGTAAATAGAGATTGACATCCATATTTAAAAAAAAATTCATATTTAATGATTTAGTTTTAGTTTTTAAAAATGATCTTCTAGATATCTTTAATGATTAATGATGGGTGATCATTGCTAGAGGGATGTTTCCATCTAGTGTTAGTGTTAAATGACGGGTCCCTTGCCTTCCTATTGGTGCAAAGGTGAGCACATAGTTTGAAACTCAAATTTATTTCTAGATCCCGCTTTCTGAATGGATTCGCTATTGAAACTAGCGGCCAAGACTCTCTGCATCGTCTGATATATCTTAGGTACGGTGAAATTGGAATCCTCGTCGCAATTAAGTTTAGTCCATATTTTTGTTCGAAAAATGCTGTGAAATGGAGGTTTTATTGAGAAAATCTGTGCAAATGGGGGTTTTGCGAGAAAATCACATGCAACATTTGAGAGTACAGTGTCAAATCGATAGTCTTATATCAACGCAGAGATTTTGAGGGTAGCCAGTGGGAGAAATTTTGTAGAAATGACTCCACAACCTTCGGGCAGTGGAAAGGCTATAGGTGTCACAGATTTGTTTGGCACACAGCCATTGACTATTGATTCTCTGTATGCCAAATATTCATCACATTCTCCTCGACCTTTTATGAGGACAAATGAGAGTCCAGTTTCTGTGCTAAAAACATTAAGGGAAAAAGGTACCTCTGGAAAATGTAACTGCTTGGTTGGCATGAACTCTTTAGCTACAAGCAATGGAAAAGTGGCTAATGTAAGAGAGTTAATTTTTACACTATAGAAATCCTCTTGCAGTGTAGACAACGAAGACTTCACATCAAAGAGATGACATTTAAATAAGGCCACAGGAGCAAGCATAGCAGGTCTTGTAACATGCATTTCTGTTAACACCGAAACAGGAAGAGAATCCCTTGTTTGTGAAAATGTCATTGCGCATGAGATTTATTTATTTTATAGGCCTGCTTTCAATCGTCAAGGTGTAACAGAAGGTGATGTTGGCAAAGGTTTTCTTCCCTCTATCTTAGAGAGGTCAGAGAAGCTAGCCAGCTAAAAACCGAATGGCGGACAAAGAGAACATGTGTTTCACAAGGTTTGTACTGACAGTGACCCAGGAGATCAAGGCTTCATTCTCATAAATAATAAAGGAAGGTTGTCGAAGCAAGAGTTACAAAAAAGTGGCTTATCTGCAGATGATGGAATACATTTGATAGATATCTTGGAAGGGCTTGTAAGTATGAATGAGAATGGTTTTTTCTCCAATCCGCATGAAGATTCCTTTGGGCCAGATCATTTGAAGACACCTAGAAAACCAATCTTCTTTTCTTATATGTGTCATAAGATCCATTCGAAGGACTACAGGATATGGAGATCAATTTTGGATGACTTTGAGGACATCTGCCGCTGTGGGATGAATCATAAAGAGAGAGGCTCTAGCATTTGGAATGTTGCACATAATTTATTATATCGAGGTAGAGAATATCTTGAACAGTTTGCAGATAGAGTAGAAATGTGTTTTGGTCTCCCAAATGAAACTAATAAGGGTTAAAACACCTGTTATCTTGAAACTTTTAGCAATGTCCATCGTAAACTAGGAAATATGTTTTATCAAGATGCAGAGTGTCGTTTCTTACCAAAGTTGTGTTACCTATGAAATATAATAATCTTCCTAATCAGAAGCTTGTCACCAGTGCTCTCCCTAAAGATGAAAGCCTCCAATATGTCTGTGGTTCTACTTTTCCATGCACACAAAATATGGTCTATGTTTAAGAACTGGAGGAGAAGAGATCAAACACTGAGACTATATTGGATAATATTTCTGAGGGTAATCTACAATTCAAACAGATGAGTCAATGGTGTAAATTTCAAAATGCACTGGGGATGAAATCAGATTTAATCCTGTTGGGCAGGTCACTGACTATTCAAGTTCATTTGGAGACATAGAACTTGACAGTGATAATAATGGTCCATGGAATGTGTGATGTTTCTGAAGTAGAATCAGAGTTGTGTAATGGTAAGACAGAAAGAGAGATTAGAGAACATATTGGTTGAGCGTGAAGAACAAGAAGATAGAGAGGTTATTTCTCTTTAATTATCTTCTATTTATCATTATTAATTTTCTTTGTTTGCATGGTTGAAGCCAAGTTAATTAAGGCTTGTTAGTAGTTTGTAGTAGAACATCAAATTGGTAACAATATCGAGATAAAATATTAGAATGGTTTATATTTACCAGAAATCCCTTCAATCTTAACCAGAGATTCCTTCATATAGGGAATAGTATCAGGTTGCTTTCTGAGAAACCAGACTGGATCTTGGTGATGATATTAATGGGATTCTCATAGCTCCACCCAGTAGCATAACTTTCTACAGACATACTGATTTATAACTATCCATATTGGCAGCAGAGATATTGGCAATCCTCTGCTTTATAACTTGTTGAAGAAAGTATTTTACATTCTTACTCCCTCTTTCTTAGGGAGACCAAAATCCTAATCTTGTATTTTTAGAGTGCAAAGTGTTTTATCTGGCAGCCTTCTCATCATGAGATCCATCCACTTTGTAGATAATTATTTTATGCAATAAAACATGTCATAATTTAGGTGTTGCTCTTCCATAAACAGGAATGTCCTTGCTGGGAAGGTTTATCAGGCTCTTTGAGACTCAATATGTAATCATTAGTCTCTTATTCATTTTATTCAAATTCTAAGGGAGCTTCAATGCAAGAGATGATCCTTTGAGGTGAGAAATCAGGGGGTTTGCCATGATCTTGTGACGTTGTCTATATCTGGTTAGCTGCTTCTATATTTGATCAGACCTGTTTTTCGTGTTGGCCTTTAAAAAAAAAAAATCCCTGTGGAGAGGACTATATTCTACATCTTAGATTATGGCACCTATTAAATATATCGAATTTGACTGCAATTGTACCAAGTGCCAAGATATCAATTCTAACAAAGATTCTATAGGTCCCTCTCAGGTCTTACCTTAGATGGATATTGAGCTCTGCTCCTCATCTATGAGATATTAATATGTTGAATTGATGGTACCTCAATATTACAGGTACCCCTAACTGCATGAAGACTCCAGAAGGCTTAATATGATATTTTCCTTGTGATGATCTGCTTCATGTCTGATTAAGCTAAGATGACTAGCCTTTATTAGAACTGTTACACTTATCTCTTGTCATATCAAAGAGGACCTTTGTTACTAGACTTGAATCAAGTTGACCTTCCACCAGAATGCTGCAACAATGGACAAATTTTGAACATAATGGGACTGCTGCTAGGTAGAGCCCAATGCTATTATTGTTAAACAATACTTCTGCAGGGATTAATCCTTTAAGGCTTTAACTGCTGAAAGCTTGTTTCAACTAAAACCTTTACTGTAGAATATTTGATTTTATCAAAAAGCTTGAGGATTTGACTACTGGATTGATCTTGGTGACTGCCCTTATGTCTGCTATACCTATGGTTTGATCAAACGATGTCAACAGTTTTGTCAAACATAATATATCTTATAGTAATTATGATTTCACTGGAAATGAATTTTCAAAATATATCTAAAAAAAAGGATATAGGATAAGGATGTCACAGAATATATATTCATGATGCCATATATCCAAAAAACAATAAAAGGTTATGCAAGCATATGCAATCCTGCACCTATTCATCATGCCAATATTACATGATGTTGTGCCAATCTTTCTGTTACACTAATTTTTGTAAATCCATCCACACTTGAGCTGCATATGATGACTAACGAGCATACTGTGAATTGAGGATGTACCAGAAATTGTCATGCAAATATATGAACCAAGATATAGGGAGAATTTTCTGATGATAGTTGTAGGTTATAGATGTGATGCATCTACACAGTAGTCTTAATACAAGAATTGGATTTACTACAGATGATTTGAGGCTAGAACCAAGATATAGGGAGAAATTTTTGATGATAGTTGCAGGTTGTAGATACGATGCATCTACACAGTAGTATTAAATTCTTAATACAATAATTGGATTTACTTAGATGATTTGAGGCAAGAATAATGGTCTATCAAGTTTCTTTGTTTTGAAATAAGAACCAGAAAATTTCATTTGTCTCGGAAAATTTCAACAAGAGACAGCTTGATGCATTAAATAATCACCTGAATATTCTGTTTGTAATGTTAATTAGGCTTGGAAGGACCCATACGTACTTTTTTGTCTTTGCTAAGTCAACCTATCTCTTCAAGTGTTGCAGAGTGCAGAAAATCTGTTGTAATAACTTATGTTCCCTGAGCCACTCTTGAGATTTTAGAATGACGTGTTTTAGATTCCAAGATCCTTGGAATGATCTTTATTTGTCATGAAATACTTTTTCTTTAATACCAAAATTTGAGAGATATCATTAACACACACATGTATATCCTTCACTTGCAATAAGCATCAGCCCAACACAAACTTTGAACATTGTTCTTTATCAAACCCTTTTGATTGATGCTGCAAGGGTCGAAGTATCCTTTCATACTTTTTTGTGAGACAACCCTTAATACAGGGTTGAAGTCTTGTCAACAAGCTTAAGAATAAGATTATTGATATGAGGTTAGATGATAGGAACTCTATAGTATCAGATGTGACTGCAATAGAGAAGGAATTACCATTTCTCTTACTAGCAATCATAAAAACTATTATCACATTGATAGTAAATGAAGAAAGAATATAAATGGCATTTGTAGAAGACAAGCCAAGACAATAGAACTCAGGAATTGGCTCAAGCCAGGGAAAAACCCCAAGATGGGAAAAACCATTGATCAAATCTTATTATTATTCATATCAAATGTTCAACAAAGAGAGTACAATAATACAATGTCAAGAATGTCTTGCCAATGAGGAGATCCGCAATCGTAGTCCTCAATCATAGATGTAATTCAGGAGCTAACAACATGTAACCTCTTAAGTTGCAGAAGACGCTTGTACAAATTAGGGATGCTTTCAGTTTAAATAGGAGCTCCTCTAATTAGATCAATTATACAGCTACATAAATACCTCCTATATTTTGATCAGGAAGGTTGAAAAAGGCTGCTATTCTAGGTGCTCTGGTTAGGGCATGTGACACACTACTTCAGCCCTTAAAGATTTGCTCAAACTTCTTTTACAGCTGCAACTCTTCTTCAAGTAGTCAACCCTTTATCTATTTACAATACAGGGCTTGTTTCAGCCCTCAAACATGCCTTCATAACAATCTGCCTTCATCAAAAGAGGTTTTCATTCTACCTGAGCAGATAACAACCCTCACAGTTCTCTATTTAGAAATTCAATGCCTGCGGCTTGCCTAAGAAAGGTATCTAGGGAATGGAGCTCACCTACAAGAGGAATTACATGCCATAGTCTTACACCTGTTTATTCATGATGCCTGTGGTCAGCTTCAGAAGGAGCTCGGACTTGGAACAGAAATAGAAATAGGCCTAGAACTATTCGCAAGAAAATCTAGATTTCCTCCTAAGATGCTCAGCCTCTTTCCCAAGGGACTTGGCCCACCAAAACAGCCTTGTCATGACAATAACAAGCCCTTTCCTCCTTTGCTAGAGACACTATCCTTTTGCGGCCATTTCAGAGAGAAGATGTGTGAAATGAGGATGAGGGCACCACTATTGTTGGAGTTGAAGGGACGTGTATGTTGGGATTAATGAGCCGACATGTAGGCCGACCTTGATAATTTTATATGAGAGAAACATAAATTCGAAATCATACTTTTCCTTAAAATTCGATGATTTTTAGGTCGATTTTGGTCCTCTCGAAAAGAGGAATTTAATGCCATATTTATCTTCCCCAAAGGATCTGTCCAAAGTGGAATTTGTCCCTAGTTGCCACTTTTAACACATCTTAAGGAAAATCACCTACTTTTCTTATGACAACCTAAACTATGCGAGTGACTTGGAGAGGATTCTATTTCTCAAGATGAAAAGAGAGGGTGTTACAACATGGGAATTGTCATGAAACTCTTACTCAAGTGATAGTCTAGACATAGACATGCACATGTGATTAAAAAAGATGGAGGCATGATGTGTAGTAAACAATGAGGAATGCCTCTGGTTGTGATGGTAATTGAAGATGGGGACCTCCATATACACCTTGATGCCCACATGCATGATTGTGGAACACAAGTGTTTACCCAACTAAAGAGGACTTCTTCTTGATGCATTCATAATGTTTTTTTTTTCTCAACTAATGAAAAAATCCGTAAGATGATAAAGTACTCATTACATAATAATTTGATTTCTAGCATATGTAAATACTGCAAATGTTGGTGCATTTCTAGCACTCTCAGGACTAGAGAAATGATTTACAAATTTGTAAGCCTCAAAAAGGCTTCTTGAAACTACTATATCCATACAATTCCCTTATTCTTCTTTTTGACCTTGGTAATGGCATTAGCTATCTTGGAGAATTCTTCTATGAATCTCCTATTTCTCGCACTTCCCCTTCTTCTCAAGACACTAGGAATCATAGTTGTCAAACTCTGGACACATGAAACACTTGATAGGGCCCAAGAATTTATTACCATTGATAATAGTAACCTGAATTATCTTTCTCTCCTGCTGACCTATACTAGGTCCCCTATTTTTTCTGGCATTCAATATATTTATAATGAGGGTTAGAATTTTCATCTTTCCTCTCTATACCTGCAACTCACTCTACTTTGTATCTTCTTGGATAAAATCGTCCCATAATTTCTCAAGAGTCAAAGGTGGAAAGCTTTCTTGGGCATAGGCACCTTAGACAAAAGGTTGCCAACAAGATGAAAGCCCATTCAAGGTTGTGTACCAAATCTTCATGCCTGAGCTCTTTTCAATTTGTTGCACATTGATCATAGAGTTTATTAATTTTTATCAAAGAAGTGGCTGCAGTATCTATTTTTTTCATTTGTGTGGCTCTAAGCTTGATCCTTAGAAGCATATTTCAATTGATGTTCTCACTCCGATATATAGTTAAGATAGTATCAAACATCCCATTACTGATGGTTTTACTGATAATGTGTGGGATCCTTCATGGCATCCAGGATAACTTGATTTGTTTTGGCTATCTTATTTTTAATTTTTTTGTCAACTTTGTAGATTGGTAGGTCCTTCAACTTTGGTCTTTACAAATTCCAAATATCATTCTCCTCCAACAACATCTATATTTGCACTTTCATGGTATGAAATTGGAGGGACCTTATAATCTGTCTTTGTATCTGAGATTGAATGTAGTCAAAATATTACTCTTGGATTAGACTGTTAGAAAAAATAGATCAAGTACCTAAAGAAAAACTATCATAGGTCCATAGTGCTTTTCTCAAGCATGAATCCAGGGCATCCCACTATAGAAACCTTCCGACAACTTCCTATCCCAAATAGAAGTCTGGGGTTATTGGAAGGTTTCAACAAACATGCTATTTAGCTATGAGAATTCCATTGGATTAGGATGTATCTCAGAAAATGTTGCCCTGAGACCATCAGTCGCTTCTCTTGTCTTTGTGTGGTCAATCACTTCTCTTGTTATTGTGTGGGTCACTCCTTTTAGCCCCAAGTACATCACAATACTCCAGGTTCAAGGTGTAGGATAAAGAATACATACGAGTGGCATTTGTTCCATCTTTTGATGATTTCATCCCTTAGGGTGCCAGACAAAAGGGGGCCCCACTCCTTAAGAAATGTTGAATTATTTCCAAAAAAATGTTGACACCCTCCAAAATGTCACATCAATATCCTAAAGTCATAAAAAATCAACAAGTGGCTCCATTATGGAGAGAAAATCTCGACTTGATCACATCAAGCCTCATCAAGAATAATTATTCTAATCCAAATTGTCTTTTGAAGTTTTCCACTAAAGAGTGAAACATGGAAGATAATGTTGTCCTCGTTTCTACTAATTGTTTAAACATGATATACTCAGAGTCAAATATGGTTTCTCCAATCTTTAGAGTTGAAGATCAGCAAATTGTCGATACACTGCTTCAGCATGTTGGTGGGTAGCAATAAAAATTTGAATTTTTATTCCATTTTCACATACAATTTTCATCCCTTGAACATCAACAACAATATATTTCATAGGAAAATTTAACCTATGAAGCAAACAGGGTCAAAAGAATATGGTCTCTTACTTTGTGTGAGCATTTTATTTGATCACCTGCCTGACATTTGAAGGATCAATGATCTTGATTGCTTCTGATTTTTTTAGCAACCCAATCAATTTCCTTCTCCTCCCCTGAAGCTACATGCGGAATAGACGCTACATTATAGCACCTATATGCAACTGGGAAGAATTTAAGGCAAAAAATACTTGAATAATTCTGGCCCTAGGGAGTGCCGTAGGTAAAAAGCTGAAAACAAGCAACATAGTTACAGGAAAAGCAGATTCATCAACCAAAAGAACTACTTGGAGATTGAAAATCTTCACTTAAACGAAAGAGGGAAGCTCTTGCATTACACCATATGTAGCATGGATCTGAGCGCAAATTCCATAGACCCAGATCAAGGCTGATTTGTAAATAACATAACATATATGTGGATTTGGTGATAGTGGCAGATTTTTCATTTTTAAGAGCCATGGAATGAATTATGAAGGATTCAGTTTTGAGACCATACAGTCTTCTAAACAATTCTAGTAAGAACTAAATAGTGGATTATAAATTGAAAATAACCATAGTCCACAACCAAAAGATAAACATGCATATACCACATAAAAACCACAACTACCAATAGAAGAAGTTATATATAGTTCTTTCGCTGTCCCATCCAATTTGTGAAGACATATTCTGGATGGAAATCTCATTGATTTATGTAGCCTGTTATAATCCTTTCATCTTGCCTCATAAGAACACCAAAATAGATTTATAACGAAGTATTCTTACACCAATATTAGATAGAGACAATTTTCGTTGACAACTTTTGATGAAAATTCGATTAAATTCTGTTATATCCTTTTCATAAAATTTTCTAATAGAACACCAATAGAGTTCGTCAGGATCTATTATTACACCAACATAAAGAAATGTGAACTATGGAACATCAACATATAGAAGCTGCATGTAGTTCCTTAGTTGTTCCCTCTGATTCCTGAGTATTGAAGAAATCTTGTAATGGTATCATCTTCAACGAATCCTTCTTCATGCTCTTAATAACCTGAACAGAAGCTAAAGCTCCAACAATTGTGGTTATGATAGGAATTTTATAAGCTAATTCCATTCGTCTCAACTTCCACCCATCTATTTGATCTAATACATCTCCTGAATTTGCAATCACCATTAACTGAATCTGACCATTTGCAATCATGTCATCTGCATGTGGCCGCTCTTCATAGAGTTTCAAAACTCTTTCCACTAGAATTCCTTCCATTTTCAACAAACTAGATGTGCCAGTTGTTGCAACAATTGTAAAACCAAGTTCAATGAATCCAGTTGTAATTTCTGGGAGGCTTGGTTTGGTGAAATCACTTAAACTTAAAAACATCATGCCTACAAGAGACAATTTTTTATTTGCTGCAATTTGTGCCTTGGCAGATGCCATAGGAAATTTAAATTCTATGCCCATCACTTCTCTAGTGCTTCACATTTCAGGAACAAGAACCACATCACAACGTTCAAAATGTTCAAATGCAAGGACTGCTTCCACATGACTTGGAATAACTTTCTTTATAAAACCAAAGTCTCGAAGAGATTTTCTTGACATAAGAAGCGTGACGTACTTTGCTAAGGGGTGGTCAATTGCCTTTGAGACAAAAGATAGTGTTCATGATGCTCTAGGATTTGCTTCAATAAGGTAAACTTCACCAGTAGGTGTGATTTCATATTGGCAATTCATCAGTCCATAGATTCCAAGCCTCTTTTCCAATTTATATGTCCATGATCTAATGATTGACAAACATGCAAGTGACACTATTTCCATAGGAATAGAACAAGCTGAATCACCAGAATGCACACTTGCTTTCTCAATGTGATCCATGATACAACCAATGACCACACTACATTTAGAATCTGTCAAAGAATCTACATCAATCTCACAAGCATCTATGAGATACTTATCAACGAGTACTGGCCTTTTAGGGTCCACTTCTACTGCAGTTTCTAAGTAATGCTTGCCCTTCGCCTTCTTCTCAAGATACTAAGAAGCATAGTTGTCAAAATATTGACACATGAAACACTGGATAGGGCCCAAGAATTTCTTACCATTGATTATAGGAACATGAATTCTCTTTCTCTCCTGCTGACCTATACTAGGTCCCCTATTTTTTCTAACATTCAATTTTTTTTATAGCGAGGGTTATAATTTTTCTCTTTCTTCTCTATACCTGCAACTCACTTTAATTTGTATATTCTTGGATAAAATCATCCCATAATTTAGCAAGATTCAAAGTTGGAAAGCTTTCTCGGGCATAGGCACCTTAGACAAAATGTTGCCAAGAAGATGAAAGCCCATTCAAGGCTAGGTACTGAATCTTCAAGCTTGAGCTCTTTTCAAGTTGTTGCACATTGATCATATAGTTTATTAATTTTTATCAAAGAAGTGGCCGCAGTATCTATTTTTTTCTTTTGTGTGGCCCTAAGCTTGATCCTTAGAAGCATATTTCAATTGATTTTCTCACCCCAACATATAGTGAAGATAGCATCAAACATGCCGTTAGTGATGGTTTTACTGATAATCTGTGGGATCCTTCATGGAGTCCAGGATGACTTGCTTTGTTTTGGCTATCTTTTTTTTATTTTTTTGTCAAATTTATAGATTGGTAGGTCGTTCAACTTTGGTATTTACAAATTCCAAAGATCATTCTCCTCCAACAACATCTATATTTTCACTTTCATCGTATGAAATTCGAGGGACCTTATAATCTGTCTCTGTATATAAGATTGAATGTAGTCAAAATATTACTCTTGGATTACACTGTTAGAAAAAATAGATCAAGTACCTAAATAAAAACTATCATAGGTCCATAGTGCTTTTTTCAAGCATGAATCCAGAGCATCCCACTGTAGAAACCTTCAGACAACTTCCTATCCCAAATAGAAGTCTAGGGTTATTGGAAGGTTTCAACAAACATGCTCTTTAGCTATGATAATTCCATTGGATTAGGATGTATCTTAGAAAATGTTGCCCTGAAACTATTAGTCGCTTCTCTTGTCTTTGTGTGGTCAGTCACTTCTCTTGTCATTGTGTGGGTCACTCCATTTAGCCCTAAGTACATCACAGTACTCCAAGTTCAAGGTGTAGGATAAAGAATACAGACGAGTGGCATTTGTTCCATATTTTTTTGATTTCATCCCTTAGGGTGCCAGACAAAAGGGGGCCCCACTCCTTACGAAAATGTTGAATTCTTTCCAACAAAATGTTGACACCCTCCAAAATGTCACATCAATATCCCGAAGTCATAAAAAATCAACAAGTGGCTCCATTATGGAGAGAAAATCTCGACTTGATCACATCAAGCCTCATCAAGAATGGTAATTCTAATCCAAATTCTCTTCTAAAGCTTGCCACTAAAGACTGAAACATGGAAGATAATGTTGTCCTCATTTCTACTAACTGTTTAAACATGATATAGTCAGATTCAAATATGGTTTCTCCAACCTTTAGAGTTGAAGATCAACAAATTTTCGGTACATTGCTTCAGCATGTTGGTGGGTAGCAATAAAAAATTGAATTTTTATTCCATTTTCACATACAATTTTCATCCCTTGAACTTCAACAACAATATATTTCATAGGAAAATTTAACCTACGAAGAAAACAGGGTCAAAAAAATATGGTCTGTTACTTTGCATGAGCATTTTCTTTGATCACCTGCATGACATTTGAAGGACCAATGATCTTGATTGCTTCTGATTTTTTTAGCAACCCAATCAATTTCCTTCTCCTCACCTGAAGCTGCATGCAGTATAGATGCTACATTATAGCATATATATGCAAATGGGAATAATTTAAGGCAGAAAATACTTGAATAAGTCTAGCCCTAGGGAGTGTCGTGGGTAAAAAGCTAAAAGCAAGCAACATAGTTACAGGAAATTCAGATTCATGAACCAAAATAACTACTTGGAGATGGAAAATCTGCACTTAAATGAAAGAGGGAAGCCCTTTCCTTACAGAATTTGTAGCATGGATCTGAACACAAATGCCGAAGACCCACATCAAGGATGATTTGTAACTAACATAACATATATGTGGGTTTGGTGATAGTGGTAGATTTTTCATTTTTAAGAGCTATGGAATGAATTATGAAGGATTCAGTTTTGAGACCATGCAGTCTTCTAAACAATTCCAGTAAGAACTAAATATTGGATTATAAACTCCAAATAGCCATTGTCCACAACCAAAAGAGAAACATGCATATACCACATCAAAATCACAACTACCAATAGAAGAAGTTAGATATAGTTCTCCCGCTATCCCATCCAATTTGTGAAGACATCTTTTGGATGGAAATCTCATTGATTTATGTAACCTGTTATAATCCTTTCATCTTGCCTCAGAAGAACACCACAATAGAGTTCTAACGAAGTAGTCTTACACCAACATTAGATAGAGACAATTTGCATTGACAACTTTGGATGAAAATTAGATTGAATTCTGTTTTATCCTTTTCATTAAATTTTCTAACAGAACACCAATAGAGTTCGTAATGATCTCTTATTACACCAAAATAAAGAAATTTGAACTATGGAACATCAACATATAGAAGTTGCATGTATTTCCTGAGTTGTGCCCTCTGATTCCTGGGTATTGAAGAAATATTATAATGTTATCATCATCAACGAATCCTTCTTCATGCTCTTAATAACCTGAACAGAAGCTAAAGCTCCAACAACTATGGTTATGATAGGAATTTTATAAGCTAACACCATTCGTCTTAACTTCCACCCATCTATTTGATCTAATGCATCTCCTAAATTCGCAATCACTATTAACTGAATCTGACCATTTGCAATCATGTCATCTGCATGTGGCTGCTCTTCATGGAGTTTAAAAACTCTTTCCCCTAGAATTCCTTCCATTTTCAAAAAAATAGCTGTGCCAGTTGTTGCAACAATTGTAAAACCAAGTTCAATGAATCCATTTGCAATTTTTGGGAGGCTTGGTTTGGTGAAATCACTTAAACTTAAAAACACCGTGCCTACAAGAGGTAATTTTTGATTTGCTGCAATTTGTGCCTTGGCGAATGCCATAGGAAATTTAAAGTATATGCCCATCAGTTCTCTAGTGCTTCACATTTTAGGACTAAGAACCACATCACAGCATTGAAAATTTTCAAATGGAAGGACTGCTTCCTTGACAGATACGTGACTTGGAATAACTTCTTGTATAAAACCAAATTCTTGAAGAGATTTTCCTGACATAAGAAGCGCGAAATACTTTGCTAAGGGGTGGCCAATTGCCTTTGAGACAAAAGGTATTGTTCGTGATGCTCTAGGATTTTCTTCAAGAAGGTAAACTTCACCAGCAGGTGTGATTGCATATTGGCAATTCATAAGTTCATAGATGCCAAGTTGCTTTGCCAATTTAGATGTCCATGATCTAATGATTGACAAACATGCAGGTGACACTATTTCTATAGGAAAATAACAAGTTGAATCACCAGAATGCACACCTGCTTGCTCAATGTGCTCCATGATACCACCAATGACCACACTACCTTTAGAATCTATCAAAGAAGCTATATCAATCTCACAAGCATCTGCCAGGTCCTTATCAACGAGTACTAGCTTTTCTGGGTCCACTTCTACTACAGTTTCTAAGCAATTCTTCAATTTTTCATCACTGTATACAATTTCCATTGCGTGACCACCTAAAATATTAGAGGGCCTAACAAGAACAGGATAGCCAACCTTTCTTTCTATGGGAAATTCATCCTCCTCACTCTTAGCAATACCACCTTGAGGTTTCTTGAGTTTTAGCTAATCCAACATTACATTGAAATTCTCCCTATCTTCAGTAGAATCTATTGAAGTGGGAGAAGTACCCCAAATCCGCACAAGACCTTCCCCACTTGTAGCCACGGGCTTAAACTCATTGTGGTATTGTTCTATGGGTAGAGCTAGATTCAAAGGTGTTTTCCCTCCAAACTGTACAATTATACCATCGGGCCTCCCTTTGTCAATGACATTCAAAACATCCTCTACTGTAAGAGGCTCAAAGTACAATCTATCACGAGTATCATAATCTGTAGAGACAGTCTTAGGGTTTGAATTCATCATGATGGTTTCATATCCTACATCCTGTGAAGAAATGCTCATACATAGGTTAGTAACATCAATCTTATAACCATTATAACAAAAACATCAAAATATTCTTACATAACTCTAAGTGCTACCTTTAATTTCCAAAAAAGAGCAAAGGCCTTTATATCAATCTCATGCAAAGTGGGAAAATAAGTTACTATGAACCTGTAGTATGACGATGCATGCCAACAACAATAATCAAATTCAATGTTGTGCTTAATTCGGTTTGGTCCTCCTCCAAGAATCAATACTTTCTTCCTTGTGCGTGGGGTTGCTTCACATTCATCATCGTAGGATGAATACATATAGGTTGTATTGGCCTCAAATTCAGCTGCACATGTATCATATCTTTTTATATGCAGGACTTACACCCAAAGCTAAGAAGCGAGCATAGACATCTTTTTCATTTGATTTAGTTGCAAATGATATCTTCCTATCACTAAATCCCCTCTTTTTTACTTCATAAAATCATCTTTGCTCAGTTTTGACAGATTTGTAATAGAGAATAACCCCTTGACATCTAGGAGCTCCCTCAACTGCAAAAGGAACCATCTATCAATATAGCATAACTCATGAATCTCTTCAGTGCTCATACCTCTATTCATGGCAGCATATAGTGCATAGATTTGATTTGGAATAGGAAGTCTGAAACCATACTTTATGTTATAGGGAAGGACTTCATTTTCATTTATCTGTGTACCTAGAAACGTGGGTCTGATTTCATAGGAAAAATTAAATCTTAAAGGTAAGACTGTTGTAATTATCTAGTGATTCAATTGAAGTGAGGCGTGACTTAAGATCAGTGATTCAATAATCTGCATTATAAGTTGGGAAAAATTGGAACGACTTAACAAAAAATCAGCAAGAAAGGAGAATAAATCAGGAAAAATTTGATAGTTCCTAATTTCTTAGCAATCTTTTTCATACTGTTTTGCAAGCTTCTTACCTTATACACTACTATTCTTTTTTGTTTGTCCACGGATGCCTATATTATTCATATGTTTAGTTTTTCTTGATCGCCTGTGTTGGGATTGTAACATGATTGCTACTATCATAACTCTTTAATTCCCAGTATTGATGGGTGGTTTTGGATTGCAATGCAGTGAAGAAAAGTATCAGAAATTCCAAGCATATGGAAATTTGTATTACAGATGTGCTGCATGTCGCGGAGACTATTACCAGGTTTTCCTGGTCACATGGTTATGTAGATCATTAATTCAAGTGGTTTTCTAATTGCATTCTATTACATATCTGTTTCATACTTTTTGAGAACAGGTTAATGATCTTGATTATGTTGTTCAAGACTTGTGGAGGATGGATGAAACAGAGCAGGAGCAGATGACTAAACTCAGGGCTGCTTCTGGACTCCCTTCACAAAAATTAATGATACGCCTTTGCCCTTAATCAGATGATGATGAAGAATTCCCGTCCATTCAACCAAAAGATTCCAAATCCATATCCAAGGGTTTAGTTGAAAAGACATTTAAAAGTGGAAAGGATCAAATGATGAAACCAAAGGAATATGGAAAAAAGGCCTCAAAAAATGCATTAGTAAATAAAAAAATTGTTAAGAAGAAAGGATTACAAGTTCAGTCAAATGGTAGAACAGGGGAAATGAATAAAATTTTTCATATATTTCAGTCTGAAATGAAAGTAGAAGAGAATTCAACACCAAGTCAGGACCAAAATAGTTTGATATATGAAAACAATGAAGAGGAGTGGTCTCGAAAATCAGATGGGAATAAATTATATTCTCCTCCCAAAACAAGAAGTTCAGTTAAAGATGGGATATCAGTGGAGGTTGATGACACGATTTTTGAAAGCAACATAGTTGTAAGTGGTTTACTTAGTGGCAAAAAGAATGTCAAAGGTCATTAAAGTAAAAGCAGTTCCAAGTCATCTCACAGTCAAATACATGAGAAAGTGGATACACAAACTGAAATGTTTGCTAGCAAGTCTGAGAGCAGCAAGAGGACAAAGATTGTTATACATCTCCCAGCAAGAGATAAGAACAATAAAGATACAGGGAAATCATCCAACCGTTCACCATCAGAGGCTCATAGTAGTCAAAGGGAACAGGGTTCAGCAAGTTCACAAGGTGGGTATCTTAATCAGGTACTAATTTGATAGGACATATTAGTACATGTATATTCTTTAACTGCAGTTGTTTTCTTCAAAAGTTGACTCTGTTTCAGAAGAAAGAATGTGAATTATGGTTCACCCACAATAGAAGTGGCCTTCCAGGGCACTAAAAGATTGATAGCTATAGGAAAACCGATATCTCCGTGTTGTGGTTATGAGAAGCACTGTTGTATTTACATGAATAATTAGCCCTATTAGCTTATTGTTCCAATTTTGAATGTTTTTGTTGAAAAATTAACATTTCAAGGAAAGCAATCATGCTATTTGTCTGATGTTGAATGACTTCCTGGGTTCGTTGTGGATTAGTGAGAAAGTTAGGTTCTATAATTATTGAATCTAAATTAGGCTAGAATGAAAAATTTGCAGGCATTTTTGTGGAGGTCAGACCATCTGGCATCGACATTTCTAGTAGAACCTATTCGGCTTTATCCTCACCTTTTTACACATTATTTTTTATGAGAGGAGAGTTTGGACTATTGGATTGGAATTCATCCAATCTAGATGAGGGAAGTTTTGAATTATTCTGTTGAAAATGCCACATATATGATATATAATGTGCACATATCAAGGCCACATAGGGAGATGTGTGTTCACTTAGATCATTACACTCAGGAGCAAAAAATGGGTCAGACAAGAGCTCCCCGCTAACATGAGCAAGGAAGGGGAATCCTATTTGCATCATTGTTATTAGAACCAGACCAATGGACCTCTAAAACTAGAAACTGGTGTCAACCAGAAAAAACTGTATGACCCAAAAATACATAAAATATTCAAATTTTGATTAAAAAATAAATATTCATGTACATCCATATGAATCCAAACCATTATACACAAATATCAAAATTTCTCTCATGTATATAGCTAGTAAGGATGCATCTAATCAAAATAGCGCACTAAATACAATCCATATCTGAACCAAAATAGTAAAACTAAAATAGTTTTTCTCAAGGATTTCACCATGGCTTCCTGATGCTTAGCTTTGTTCTGCCATATGAAAGCTTCCAGTTTCAGCTGTTTGACCTACTCCTCTAGTTCTCTATTTCTGAGATTGAACTTCGCCATATTCGAATATTTGTCCCTTATTTTCCTCAAGACGCTTTCCTCAATGATAGAAAGCATAGATAGATGCCTCTGCCTCTTCTCTTCAATAGATTGCCTCAACTGATCTTCATGTGCCCTCACAAATTGATCAAGCTCTTCTTTCTATTTTTGCAACTGTGATGCTATATGCTCTGTTAGAAAATGAAGGGTAGAAGCTACATCACCTCTTGTTGCAGATGGTATTGAAGAATTGACTTGTTCATCCTCAAATTCCAGATGGAGACCAGTTGATACGGTACCCACTCAGTGTGGTACATTCTCTGGTCCTGCAGCTGGGGCTTGCTGATGAAGGTCGTACACATTTATTAACAAGGGTCTCCGATGTTGCAAATAAATAGTATCCACAGCCTCCCTTGGTCTCTTTCGCGATGGAGGGTCCTCTGGCATATGGAACATTGCTCCATTCTGCTGACCATGCACGGAATTAGGCACTGCATTGATATTTAGAAGAGCATAAAATATAATGTGTTCATGTTATATGGTTTTTGGATATGATAAACTGTGGAATGGAAATCCTCATAAGAACACTTTCCATGAGATTAGTTTCTTATCTAACATGGTTTCTAGGGGTGTCCCCGAAGCTTTGGAAACCACTTAGTGCCACCCATTATATCTTTTGGTTATTCTCAAAAGAAGAGGTTTCACTAACGAAAGCATCACAAAAGGAGATATATACAAATGTAAACCTTATTCTTATGATGTTTATTTTCTTTTCAAAACCACCTGTATATGGAAACCACCCCCTCCCCCAAACTGACGATTTTACAAGATTTTCTACCAGAGTTAAGGAGGCAGCAAAAAAATGGTGAGCGAACAGTGAAGGATGCAACAAACAGTGGAGTAAATAGTTTCTAATATCACTACATTATAGATTATGCATCTACAAATTTGATTCTAATTTCTAGTTAATTGTTTGTAGAATGTCTGCAACTGAATTTGTGATTAAAATTCTGAGTTTTTAATGGTATCTGATATTTAATAAATATTTAGAAGGGTGATACTATAGTGGTCATCTCTATACATTAGTGAATTGTTAATGATAAAGAGAGGGTATTTTAGAGTAGTAAAATGAAGGGAACAAAAATAATATGCATTGATGAATCTTATTGGAAATGCGTATGAAGATATGGTGCAGATATTTCTCATGGTTTTGTAGAGCTTCATGCAGCAGGTGTCTCGTGTATGAATCTCAAACCATACAACCTTATTTTGGATGCAAGAGGGAGAGCAATAGTTTCTGATTTGGGTCTTCCAGAAATTTTGAAGAAACCTCAATGAAAAAGATCTCGCTCAACCCCAGAGGATGATGTTACAAGGACACATTCATGTGTGGAGTGTACTATGTTGAATCCTAATTATACAGCCCCAAAAGCTTGGGAACCACTCAAGAAGTCTTCTTTGAACATTTTTTGGGATGAAGGAAATGGAATTTCTTTAGAATCTGATACCTGGATTTTTGGTTGCACCTTGGTTGAGATGTGCACTGGAGCAATTCCCTAAGTTATATTGTGTCTACCTTTGTGTTTTTAGTTGAGAAGTCCAATCTTCAATTCCCTTTTTCTTATGTAATCTGCAAACATGGTACCCTCTATATGAAACACACTTGCTAGATATTTAATGATATTTTTCATGCTGGTGGAATAACCGAAGTTCAAAGGAGATCTATAGCGCTGTTGTCAAGGCTCAAAGGTAGCCACCTGAATATGATAGTGTTGTTGGTGTTGGAATCTCAAGAGAGTTGTGGAAGATGATTGGTGAATGTTAACAGTTTAAGCTTTCAAAGAGACCCACTTTTCATGCCATGCTGCCCATATTTTTATGCCATTTGCAGGAGATTCCTCTTAGCCCTCCTGCAAGTCTAGACAAGTAAGAATATAGTGGGAAGATTTATTTTGCTATTTGCAACGTAAGGATTTCTTTGAATAGTTTAATTTTAACTTATGGTATATTTTCTTGATGCAACTGATGTGAAGTGTATTTAGTATGTACATATGCAGTTTTCTCACAGATTTGTTATTTCATGTGTTGCTTGCTAGTTACTATACTGCTAAGATGGCACAATTAAAAATAGTTATGACTTTCACCATAGAATGTGGAGAATGAGCTGCATGACTTTCCATCAATGTTAAACAAAATAAGTAGATCAGTCAGGTGAAGAAATATTTCTTCCATAAATATGATTACTGATTAATGATGGACCAAATTTCATTGGGATATTGTACTATTTTTGTCATGCCCGGCTTGAGTACTGTGTAACCACTTTTTGGAAGAGGCATACTTTTTTTTGTCAAAAAAATTAATTGCAATAGGATTATCATTATTTTCCATTGAGCTGAGCCTAAGATTAAGACTGAAATCTGTAATTTTTTTGTGGGTAAAAACTCATAGATTTCATGGTTGCTCATGGCAGTGATTCATCAAAAGATTCTGAGACTACATGGATAGAGCCATCTCCTTCATCTGTCTTGGAATTTGTATCGAATACTCAAATGTTCTTCATCATATGGTCTCAAAAGGGGATGTGGAAGGTGTTAGGTGATTTTATTTACTCTCCAAAAAAAATTTTGTTTGCATGAATTTTTGTTCAAATATATTTCTTAGTTATATGGCTATAGTTTTATCTTTGACAAGAAATTATTTTCATTTATGCTATGTAAATATCTACATAGCTTCATCTCGAAAGACTGGAAAATCAGTTGGCCCCCTAACAATGCTGAACACCCTTCTGTTGAGTGTAATTGGGCTAATCCAATCTACTCCTATATGCTAGAAAACACCTAAGCTCCAAACTGCCAGGCTAGCAACAACTCTTGTACATCAGAGTGTTGCACTTCGGCACCATCCTTCATCCAACCTTCAAATACTCTTCATCCTTCAAGATAGCTTATCTAGGGCTACTTTGGGTAGCCAATCTCACTGCCTTCAAACAACTCTATGACACCCAACCATCCACTACGGAATCTGCCACCACTTGAAGTGCTCTTGACATCCTTGTCCACTTCACTGCTTGGCTTCCACAGTCAACAACCAAACTAATCCGATCTAGTCACTTCTTGGCCCAAAACACCTCCACAAACACTGTTGTTGTAATACTATAGTATTTTTGTCCTGGTTAGGGCACTTTGCAAGCTGCACTAACCACTAACTAGCCATTGGACTACCTTCTCCTAGCTGCAGCCTAGGCACGACGAGGTGCCCTATGTATGGGCTATTGTTGTGGGCATGTGGCAGCCTATAAAGACTCCACGCTATCCTGTTTGGAGTGGCTAGGCCTGTGTCCTACTATAGTCCACTGCGGCTCCCTTACAACATACCCAATCCACCTTCCTTCTCCATGTCCAGCCCTCAAAACAGTGCGCAAATAGCTCCTCTTCCAGCGGCCTCTGTTCCAACAAGTCTGAGCTTGGGACAGACCTTAAATGAGGCCTAAAATAGTCCTAGAAGAGGCACAATGTACCTACAGCAACTTGGCCTTTCCTCTATGCAGATAAGCCTCGACCACATTGTCGTAATATGCTCCTTACAAGGCCTCTTCCATCTGCGACTAAAACCAAAAATTTCAGAGATGTACTTGCCCAATTAAGATGCTTAAACAATACTAACTTTTCCTCCTTTTATAGAAAAATCATCCACCACGAAATCATGATGAAGGGACACCTCCAAATTCTTTCAAGTCAACCTACTTGATGAATTAATAATTATATCATCTTCAAAAATTCATATCTCCCAAATGACAACTCATAATCAGACTATTCTCGATGCGTTAGAATCGTATTACCAAACACTATCATCCTCAACCATCACATGTTGTGTCTTATTCTTGGTTTTTCCAAAAAAATCTATGGGTGAAAAAACCCCATAGTTTGGTTCCAAGCCCACAAACTTCCCTTATGGCACTTTTTCCTCCAAACCCCGAACCCCTGGGCTTGGATTACCTCCAAAGCTACACAATTCAATACTCCCTCTTAGCGAGGGAGGTACCTCCACGCCAAGGAAGTACTTCATCTTCATCATCACTGCTCGCAAAAATTTCCCAACTCCTATTGCTTACAATTGCAGCAATCCTTGTAGCATGCACTATGCTTTTCTCGGAAGTGTTGTTTTTACTGGAAGCCTCCTACTTCTTCTTCTACTCTTGAATCACTTTCCAATCTTGCCATGATTCCTTCTTGCTAGATGTGGAAGCACCCTTGCTCCCCTTGCTCCCCGCTGACCAATTGCTTTTCTTGGGTTGCAGAGTCTCCTCTGAATCTACAAACTCCCTCTAGAACTTGACTCCCTCTGAGCCTCTGGAAGTTGTACCTTCTTGGAAAAGTTTACCTTCTTCTCGAGAACCTGTACCTTCTCCTCTAAAACCTACACCTACACCTGCACCTGCTACTGCTTTTCTGGAACCTGTACCTATCCTCGCTTCTTCCCATGATCCTCAGGCTTTCCCGTCAACCTATAGATACCATGCTCCCTGACTCCAAGCACAATCCCATCAGAATTAGCGCCTCTAGGCTTGATTCCTCCATTCCCATCCTAGAACAAGACCTCAAACCCCTTCCTATCCATCATTGAGACAAAGATCACACTATATCTGAGTCCTGGTACAAACAATACATCCTGGACCCGCATCATATGTCCCCTCTCCATCCTGAATGGCACCACCCCCGATCCTTGGATCTCCAACTGAATCTTTTTGCCCAACACCATGTGCAACTTTGAGTCCCATTCAACAAGAGTCTCAAATAAATCCTGTGATCCAGTCACATGCTTCGTCGCACCACTTTCCACGTACCATCCATCCTATCGAATAGTACCCTAGGAGAAATGAGAAATCATAGCAATGTCTTCTTCTTCTTCTTCCAATATTCTAGTGAGCTCATCATTCTCTGCTTTATTGGCAAGAAGAGTAGCCTACTTCCCTTTCTTACTTCTCTCTCCTTTTCTTTCTTCAGACAATTCGAAGAAAAATAACCCATTTCACCAAAGTGAAAACACTTGATTTTACTCAAGTCCTTCTTTTTCTTACCCTTCATTCTGTTTGCAAGTTCCACGTCCTCATCTTCCTTCTTGGAAGAATGAAGATCCTCTTCTTGAAATTCTTCCTGAATGAAGTCGTCCCACAATCTATTCTTGTCTGGAAACTTCTCCTAGGCAACAATTCCTTTGATGAAATGTTTCCATTCCGAGGTGAACCCTTTCAAGGCAATCCTCACCATCTCTTCATCTAAAATTTTGACCCCAACGACGGCAAGTTCATCTCGAACCTGATATAACCTCGTCAGATATGAATTCGTTCCTTCACCCTGTATAATCTTAGTGGACTTAAACTTATGCTCCACTACCAGCACCCAGTTCTCGTTCTTGTTCTGGAAGAAATTCTGAAGAGTCATCCACATCTCATGTGCATTATTCTTCCCAGACACATGTGGTATCAAGGAATCCTTCACATTTTCAAGGATGATCAACCTTGCATTCGTATCCAAATCTTCCCATACATCCAACTCCTTAAGGTCTGTTGGTTTCTCGATTTCCTTCTCGACAAACTCCCAGATTCTGTTGACCTGTAAGACCAACTTGATCATTTCCTTCCAAGGAGTATAGTTGGACAACCCTTCCAACCTATCCTCATACCGGAGACTTTCCTGCAACTTTGACATTGTAGTGACTTCTTTAACTCACAATGAAACTAACTCCCTCTCACACTATACTTTGCTGTGCAAAATATGATTTAATAGCTTCCAAAGTAGTTCAGATACACTCTGATACCATGTTGAATTTCCGTGACCTTAGATCTAGGTTAGAGTCTTAAATCAAATATGCTACCAAACCAAGAATCTCAACCATAAAATACTTTTCACAATGGAAATATAAAGCAGTAAATCACATATGCATAATAGACAGAGTTTTAAACAAAATTGTAAAATAATGTACAATCCCTAATCTTCATTATATTAAACCAAATCTGAATAATACAACAGTCTATGGTAAACAAGATACACTGACAAACACAATTTCATATCTCCTCCTGTCGATCCTTCACTTCCGTTCTGCTCATTAGTAGTGCCTTAGGGCATCAAGGCATCTACACATTGAGACTCCAGGAGGGTTGCACCCTAACACTACTGCACATCCTTCTGTAGAGTGAACTTGGCCTGATCCAATCTGCTCCTCTAGGCTGTCCAACATCCGAGCTCCAATCTGCCAGGCTAGCAACAACTCGTACACATCAGAGTGTTTCACTTTAGCCCTGTCCTTCACCCAACCTTCAACTACTCTTCGTCCTTCAAGATATCTTGCCTAGGGCTACTTTGGGTAGCAAATTTCGCTACCCTCCAACAACTCTATGACACCCAATCATCAATTGTGGATTCTACCACCACTTGAAGTGCTCTCGACACCCTTGTCCACTTCACTACTTGTATTCAACAGTCAACAACCAAACTGATCCAATCCGGTCACTTCTTGACCCAATACACCTCCACAAACACTGTTGTTACAATACTGTAGTACTGTTGTCCTGGTTAGGGCACTTTGTAGGCTAAAAAAACCACTAACTAGTCGTTGGACAACCTCCTTCTAGTTGTGACCTAGGCAAGACAAGGTGTCCTATGTATGGGTTGTTGTTGTGGGCATGTGGCAGCCTTTAAAGACTCCATACTAGCCTTTTTAGAGTGGCTAGGCTTGCGGCTTACCACAATCCACTACGGATCCCTTACATCATACCCAATCCACCTTCCTTCTCCATGTGTAGCCCTCAAAACAGTCCACAAACAACTCCTCTTCCTGCGACCTCTGTTCCAGCAAGACCGAGCTTGGGAAAGACCTTAAATGAGGCCTAAAACAAACCTAGAAGAGGCACACTGTACCTACAACAACTCAACCACTCCTCTATGAAAATAAGCCTCCTCCATGTTGTTCTAATTTGCTCCTGACAAGGCCTCTTCCAACTGCGGCTAAACCCAAACAAATTCAGAGATGTACTTGCCCAATTCGGATGCTCAAAAAATACTAATTCATCCTCCTTTTATAGACAAGTTATCCTCCATGAAATCATGATGAATATACATCTCCATATTCTTTCAACTCAACCTACTTGATGAATTAATAATTATGTCATATTCAAAAGTTCATATCTCCTAAAAGACAACTCGGAATCAGACAATTTTCGATGTGTGAGAATCGTATCACCAAGCACTATCATCCTCATCCATCATATGTCATGTATTATTCTTGGTTGTGTCCCAAAACTAATTGGGTGTCGAAATTCCACACTTGGGTTCCAAGCCCACAAGCTGCCCTTGTGGCACTTTTTCCTCCAAACCCCGAACCCTTGGGCTTGAAGTACCTCCCAAGTTACACAATTTAACACTAACCACCCGATGCTTTCGGCACTACAGAGACTATGGCTTTGACGACTGCAAGGTCATCATGTTAACTAATAAAGAGGTGCTAAGTCCTTCAAGCTAAATTTAGAAATGAGGTTCTATTGTTTCTATCAACCAAGCTTATGCTTGGAAGAAAGTTATTATATGCAAGACTAGCTTATAATGCAATGCAAGGTGAATGAGTGTGTATTTAGGTGAGATTACTCAAATGTACATGGTTAGGATTTGCTTTAAGATATCAAGTACTTTACAATGCTTATAAAGGGTAGTTTCAACCACAAGACAAGTTCCAATTTAACAAGTGACAGTGATAAACAAGAGATGTTTATGATACAATTACTCAATAACTACAAGATGCAAGATAATAAATGCTAGCTTTAAATAAAAATTTAGAGCACTTGCCTTCTTAGAATAATTAGCCATTGATTATTAGAAAATAAGAGATCTTCCAAGATGTTTCAACCAATTTTTTAAAATTCGACCGAGTTGTCTGAGCCAACCCCCCGGTTGGGTCAGCTTGGTACAAAAACTGGGCCAACAGCCGGTTTGTTACCGAACCAATCGAGTCGGTCACTAATTCGGCCAGTTCGGTAACAAACCGGTCAGCTCGATAGAGTCCATATTGGCTCGGCCAAGCCAGTCAAACTCGACCGCACCCACCAAAACAATGAATTTCAGACCCCAAATTAGATTTAAGTTGGATTTTAGGGTTTTGGTTTGTCCTCTAACCCGTCCGAAACCTATAAAAGCTACCCAACCCCTCTCATTTTCTCACAACTACCTCATTGCATTAGTGTGAGCATTTGTGAGGAACTTGTGAAGGTGGAGTTGGTTTTTGGAGCAACATTAAGGAGTCTCTTGGGAAATCTTTGGAGCAACAGTGAGGAGCTTCTTGGGCAGTCATTGGAGAAACATTGAGGAGTTGGTTTGTTGTAGAGTCTCTTATACGCACCTATTCTTCTCTCAACCTACTTTTCATAACTTCCATAACCATTAGGTAGGGACATGCAACTTTGATGATGTTTTTCTTGTTTAGTAAAATATTGTCAAGACTTTAATTTATTGAAAGTTGTAGAATTTACAATCTATAAAATTTCAAGATATAATTTTTAAGAGTATAATTCTTTAAAGGGTGCTAGCTCAATGAAAGAGCACCTGCTTTACAAGCAGGAGGTTGGTGGTTTGATTCCATCATGCCCTGATATTCATATGGAATGGCGATGATTAGTTTTTGGTGACGGAGACTCTTATGAACATCACCAATGAGCTTATGGTGACATTTTTCGACCCTCACCAAAATATGAAATGGTGACGGTCAATGACCGCCACCATATATACACATCAATAGTGACAACCATGAAGGTTCCATCACCATAAATCATTTTTGTTGATATGAAATGGTGAGGGTCATTTTTTTTCATTATAGTGATTATTCGTGACGGACCTTGATGTCACCAATGATTTTATGGTGACAATCAATGAACTTTGCCATATATATGCACCAATAGTGACAGCCATGAAAGGTCCATTACAAAAAATCATTGTTGTTCATATGAAATGGTGATGGTCACTATCCGTCATTATAATCAATATTCGTGACGGACCTTGAATGTCACCACAACACATACTTTCGATGGCGCCACCTTTTGTGACGTTCAATTTTTTGGTGACGGAGGCTATTGTCCATCACCATTGCTCATATGAAATGGTGACGGTCACTATCCATCACTATAAATCGTTATTGGTGACGGACCTTGAATGTCACCACAACACCTATACTTTTGGCGACGCCACCTTTGGTGACGTTCAATTTTTGGTGGCAAAGACTCTTTTGACCCTCACCAATGAGATTATGGTGACCATTTTCGCCCCTCACCAATGTCCTTTTTTCTTTTAGTGTATAGTTTTGAGTTGTGGTCATTCATTACATTGAGGCTGCAGGCTACCATAACAACCAAGGTGCCAACCAAACGACTATGATGCTCCAGGCCTCCAAACACCCTCGAGACCATAACCAATTCAATTTGTCAGTTTTTTCAAAACCCATGTGGCACACCCTTCTCTGAGATGACCAATCCATCTGCAATGCCCACCTTCTAGGGTTCACCAACCGGTTGCTAGAATTGTTGTCAATTTCAAAGTACGAGAATGAGACTCCCCAATAATAATCCTCAATCAGTCTAGAACCTAGGTACAGGGTTCACCAACTGGTTTCCATAACCATGAATCACGAAATAATCCACTTGTATTCCTATCTAGGTAACCAACTACCCCCTTTTATAAACATATCTCTCCTTTATTTAATATTATAACATTAATTTTTCATCAAGACACCAGTACTATTCATGGAGTCATCAACCTCACATACTCTTTTGTCTAGGTCCGCTTATAGCCATTATCTATTTATTAATATGCATAAATTAAACTTATTTACCATATCATGCTTTATAGTCTCATAGCATAAAAGTCACATACACATGGGAATATTGCCCTAGAAGTAACTCTTGACTCACCAACCTAATAATCTCACATGTACATGGTGAATAAAACATAGGGATTGAATAGGGGATGTTACATCCCCCCCCCCTTATTTATGCATTGTCCTTAGTGCATTTATTATATACATAATCCATAATTGTTGTTGCATAGTGAAATTATCATCCATGCCTTAATCCTCACTATCGGTATGTTTCAGGTCCACTATTCATATTCTACGTCGATGTCTTTATTCAAGGACATCCTCAATTCCCTATGCATGAATAGGGTCTAGAGATCTTTGTGACGCCCAACATTGATGGGTGTGCAACCGAAAAAAAATTCCGTCATACTTCAAAACTGAGATAACTTTTCAGTGGAAATTTTTGCAAATGGCCATCATAAAGACTTATAGCCCATGAATATCTCTCCAAAACTGATATGCTTCCCTTGAAACTATCTGGGAGCATACAATACTAGGTCTACTACTTCAAATTTCATTCAAGTGTTGTAGGATAAGGCCGAACCTTTGTCATCGGAAGAAACTCATCCTCATAACTTTTGTCTCTACATGAAAACATAGTGTTGGAATCCTCAATTCAAGGACATCCTCAATTCCCTGTACATGAATAGGGTCCAAAGATCTTTGTCACACCCCACATTGATGGGTGTGAAACCCAACACAAAATCATACTTCAAAACTAAGATAGCTTCTAAGTGCACATTTTTGCAAATGGGCATCATAAAGACTTCTAGCCCATGGATATCTCTCCAAAACTGAAATTCTTCCCTTGCAACTATCTAGGACCATAGAGTATTGGTTTTGTTGCCTCAAATTTAATTCAAGCGTTGTAGGATAAGGTCGAGCCTTTATCATAGGAAGAAACTCATCCTCATAAATTTTGTCTCTACATGAAAACATAGTGCTGGAATCCTCAATTCAAGGACATCATCAATTCCCTATGCACGAACAAGTTCCAAATATCTTTGTCACACCCCACATTGATGGATCTGCAACCCAACACAAATTCCATAATATGTCACAAATGAGATAACTTGTAAGTGCACATTTTAGTTGGAATCCTCAATTCACTGTGCATGAACATGGTCAATAGATATTTGTCACACCCCACATTGATGGGTGTGCTGACATAACTTCTAAATGCACATATTTATGGAATCCTCAATTCAAGGACATCCTCAATTCCTTGTGTGAAAACATGGTCTAGAGATCTTTGTCACACTCCATATTGATGGGTGTGCAACCCAACACAAATTCCATCATACGTCAAAACTAAGATAACTTATGAGTGCAAATTTTTGGAAATGGCCATCATAAAGACTTCCATCCCATGAATATCTCTCCAAAACTGAAATTCTTCCCTTGCAACTATATGCGAGCATATAATACTGGTTATGTTGCCCCAAATTTAATTCAAGTGTTGTAGGATAAGGTTGATCCTTTATGATAGGAAGAAAATCATCCTCATAAATTTTGTCTTTGAATGAAAACATGGTGTTGGAATCCTAAATTCAAGTACATCCTCAAATCCATGTGCATGAACAAGGTCTAGAGATCTTTGTCAAACCCGACATTGATGGGTGTGCAACCCAACACAAATTCCATCTTACTTCAAAATTGTGATAACTTTTGAGTGCACATTTTTACAAATGGTCATCATAAAGACTTCTAACCTATGAATATGTATCCAAAACTGAAATGCTTCCCTTGCAGCTATCTAGGATCATATAGTACTGGTTCAGTTGCCTCAAATTTAATTCAAATTTTTTAGGATAAGATCGAGCCTTTGTTATAGGAATAAATTCATCCTCAACTTTTTTCTCTGCATGAAAACATAGTGCTATAATGAATATCATTAGCCTCACCATCATTTGTCAGTCCCTCACTAATGATGTCATTGTTTACCTCCCCACTCTTATCGAAATTCAAAATGGATTTCTTGTCTACTACTCCCTTGGAGATGTTGATATGATTTAACCAAAAGAGTTTGCTTCAGTCCTATCAAAAAATTCAACTATATTGTTTCTATCTAACCATTCTACCTTTTTTCTATCATTCACTTGTTCAATGATATTTAGCTTTACAAGAGTAACCTCAAGCCAGAGTGGTGTCAGAATGTGGACCTGGACATAAGGCAGTGACTCATTTTTCAATGATCAAACTAAAGTTCTACCAAAATATGTCTAGGATAGGTCTATTCACCATAATTCTCGACCCTCATTTTTAGCCTGCTTTATTTTTCCATGAACATGTTTATCGTAATAATTGTAGGTGTTATAAATGGGAGAACCAATGAGACACACCACATATGATTTGAGATTGTTTTTTCTTGAGAAAAGTGTCTAGATTTCATTCTACATAAGGGCTTCCATGGTATCTTCCCTCTATATTTGTAGTACCCTCTCCAAATGTACCAACAATATTGTCTCTTTCCAATTATATGTTGCCTTCTCCATCTAAGATAGAAACAACTTCTTCAAATTATCGCCTAAAATATTCCTCTGTGAGCTTGTGATTTTTTTTTTCTTTCATCAAATGTACGATGTATTTTTTACTCCTCTCTCCACTTTCCCTTTTCCATCCCTTTCAACCACCATTCTTTAAGAAATATGCTAAACCATGAAGTAAAATTTAAAGCTACACCTAAAACATTGCCACAATGTTCTCTCTTCTTATGCCACTGAATTCAGCTGCTTTATATTTTGGAAGAAATTTTCATATTATTTTTTTATTTTGACCTTCTGACCACTTACATAATTTATGTAACTCATGGTTTTTCTCGAGTACCCATAATTGTGTATGAAAACTAATTATGCGTACTCCAGAAAAATCACGATTTACATAAATTAGTGAAATTGTTGTGTGTCATTTTTAGCTCCCTACTCTTATTGAAATTAAAAATGGATTTCTTGTCTACTACTCCCTCTGAGATGCTAAGATGATTTAACCACAAGATTTTGATTCAGTCCTGCCAGGAAATTCAACTATATTGTTTCTATTTGACCATTCTCCCTTTTTTCTAACATTCAATTGTTCACTGTTGAGTTCACTATTTAACTTTACAAGAGTAACCTCAAGCTGGAGGGGTGTCTAAATGTGGACATGGATATGAGACAGTCACTCATTTTTCAATGATGAAACTGAATTTCTAACAAAAGATGTCCAGGAAAGGGCCATTCACCATAATTATCGACCCTCATTTTAGCCTGCTTTATTTTTCCATGAATTTCTTTATCACAATACTTGTAGGTGTTATAAATCGGAGAAACACTTAAAGGCATCACATATGATTTGAGGTTGTTTTTCTTGAGAAAATCATCTAGATCTCATTATACATAAAGTTTTTCATGGTATCTTCCCTATGGATCTAAAATACCCTCTCCAAGTGTACCAGCAGTGTTGTCTCTTTCAAATTATATGTTTCCTTCTCCATCTAAGGTAGCAAAAGCTTCTTCAAATTATGGCCTCAAAGATTCCTCTGTGAGCTTGTCAAAAAAATCGATGTTTTATTCTTTCATCAAATGTACCATGCATTTTTGACTCCTCTCTCCACTTTCCCTTTTCCAACCCTTTGAAGCACCATGCTTTAAGAAATATGCTAAACCACGAAGTAAAAATTAAAGCTACACCTAAAGCATTTCCACGATGTTCTCTCTTCTTATTCCACTGAATTCGACTCCTTTATATTTTGGAAGAAGTTCTCATATTATTATTTTTATTTTTACCTTGTGATATCTTACATAATCTATGTAACTCATGATTTTTATAGAGTACCCATGATTGTGTATGAAAACTAATTATGGGTACTCAAGGTAAATCATGAGCTAGATAAATTATTGAAATTATTGAGTTTCATTTTTAGCTTCCCACTCTTATTGAAATTCAAAATGGATTTCTTATCTACTAATCCCTCATATATGCTGAGATGATTTAACCATAAAAATTTTCTTCAGTCCTGCCAGAAAATTCAACTATATTGTTTCTATCTAACCATTCTTCCTTTTTTATAACATTCACTTGTTCATTGTTTTGTTCACTATATAGATTTACAAGAGTAACCTCAAGTTGGAGTGGTGTCTGAATGTGGACATGGGCACAAGGTAGTGACTCATTTTTCAATTATCAAACTGAATTTCTACCAAAATATTTCCAGGATAGGCCATTTACCATAATACTCGACGCTCATTTTTAGCCTACTTTATTTTAGCTCTAACTTATTTATCATAATAGTTGTACGTATTATAAATGGGAGAACCACTGAAACATACCACATGTGATTTGAGATCATTTTTCTTGGGAAAAGCATTTAAATCTCATTCTACATTAGGGCTATCATGGTATCTTCCTTATGGATCTGTAGCACCCTCTCCAAATGTACCAACAGTTCCATCTCTTTCCAATTATATGTTTCCTTCTCCATCTAAGATAACAAAAACCTCTTCAAATTATGGCTTCAAAGCTTCCTCTGTGAGCTCGTAAAAAAATGATTTCTTTTTCTTTCATTAAATGTACCATGCAATGTTGACTCATCTCTCCACTTACCCTTTTCCAGCCTTTTCAACAACCATGCTTTAAGAAATATGCTAAACTATGAAGTAAAATTTAAAGCTACACCTACAACATTTCCACAATATTCTCTCTTCTTATGCCATTGAATTTGGTTGCTTGATATTTGGGAAGTAGTTGTCATACTATTTTTTTATTTTGACCTTGTGATATCTTACATAATTTATGTAACTCATTATTTTTCTCGAGTACCCATAATTGTGTATGACAGTTAATGTCTATTCCATACTAATATATTGGACCTACGTTCTTCCCAAATTCAATGTGAGAGGTTTGGAACTATGATTTCATGTTTATGATATTTCTCCATAAATGTTTTGTCTCTGCATTTTCCACCTTCAAAATTAGAGTTCCACGATCTACATCAGCAAGATTGGTTCAGAAAGGAAGTCGCAAAGGTACTTTATGAAATATATTATACATATGCGTAGATGTTTCCTAATTAATTTTTATGCCTATAATATCTATGGGACGAGACCCCCCAAATCCAAACTAATGTGAATTTTGATTCAAATGTACAGGTTTTAGATAAAGTGGAAATGTTCTTTAGAGAGGTTTTTAACTTTCTTTGTCAGATATGATAGGAAATTTCCACATCTAGATCCTTTTATTCTATTATTAAGGTTACTGAATCAAGGAGGAGAAGTGCATAGCTTGAAGGAATGTTTCATAAAGAGATAGTTGAATTTGAGGTGATATTATAGATCTATATAAATGATGTTTAGTATACTTTAGGTTGTCTAACATGATATTATGCTAGAATAATATTTCCATTTAATGAATATTTCCTTATTTTTTTATCGAAATTTATTAGTTGGAAATAATTTCTTCATAGTATAATTCATTCTTCTACTGCAACCTGTCAAATTCAAACAAGGTTTGTTGCAAGAGGCCATCATTAGTGACAGGAAAGTTGGAACACATGTCATTGATATTTCAAAGCTAAATAGTGTAATGCGTCTTCTTCTCTATGAATCCTATGAATGGGATCATCATCATTGCCATTATTCATAGCTACATCATATATACTCACTGTTTTCTACTTTTTGGCATGCAAATCAGCCTTTTAAATGTATATTTTTATGTTCTCACAATAGATTTACATGATTCACAAGGTAAGAAATCAATCTTCTGTGTAATTGCAGATTTTAAGTTTTATAATTATAGGTTATTTATAGACTATAATTTTCTTCAAAGTTTCATTTTTTATTGAGTGTTCAACCAAACATATTAAGTATCTTATACATAACTATTTTTGATTTAGTATCAACTCTTTTTTTTCATTAGAATTAAGTCCATTTTGTACTGGCCAATAATTAAACAGATTGTTTATTTTCCAATGTTTTGCAGTCTTAAAGTGAACTAATTACTGAGTTATTGTTTGGTGTCCACTTCTGAAAAGAGATACTCTTAATGTGATAAGTTTCAATTCTTTTTATTTGTTGGTTGTTGTCATGTTTGAGTGTGGACTTGTGAAACTCCAAATCACATGTCGCTTTAAGTGAAGGGGATGATTCTCATGCGGTTCCTTGAAGGTCTGTGTTACATTTGCACAAAAGTTTAGATATCATTCAGATATCTAAAAATTATAATTATAATTTGAATATTTACATGATAAAGGAAATAAAAAGGTTTGATTATAAAAAGTTACCCAACAAAAACAACATTGATGTTTTTCTTTCATTCAACTGGTAACATATTACATTTGTCTTCATCAATGCTCTTCTTCCATATGTTATCCACTTATGACATTTCCTTTGCAATATTTGGTGCATTTGCGAGTTATAGGTTATTTGTAGGCTATAAATGTCTTCATAGTTTCAATTCTAATTAAGTATTCAACTGAACATATTGATTCTCTTATACATAACTATTTTCTCTCCACCCACTTTTTATAACTTCCATAACCATTAGGTAGGTACCTGCAACTTCGATGATGTTTTTCTTGTTTAGTAATATATTGTGGAGACTTTAATTTATTGAAACTTGTAGAATTTAAAATATATAAAGTTTCAAGATACAATTTTTAAGATTCTAATTCTTTAAAGGGTGTTAGCTCAATGGAAGAGCACCTGCTTTACAAGCAGGAGGTTGGTGCTTCGATTCCATCATGTCCTCATATTCATATGGAATGGAGGCAATTAGTTGTTGGTGATAGCGGCCCTTTTTATCATCACCAATGAGCTTATGGTGACATCTTTCAACCCTCACCAAAATATGAAATGGTGACGGTCAATGAACGGCACCATATATACGAACCAATAGTGACAACCATAAAAGGTCCGTCACCATAAATCATTGTTGTTGATATGAAATGGTGAGGGTCATTGTTTGTCATTATAATCATTATTCGTGATGGACGTTGAAGTCACCAATGAGCTTACCATGACATTGTTTGACCCTCACCAAATATAAAATGGTGGTGGTCAATTAACATTGCCATATATATGCACCAATAGTGACGACCATGAAAGGGTAATCACAATAAATCATTGTTTTTCATATGAAATGGTGATGGTCACTATCCATCATTATAGTCAATATTCATGAAAAACCTTGAATGTCACCACAACACATACTTTCTCCGACACCACCTTTGGTGACGTTCAATTTTTTGGTGACCAGGTCTATTGTCCGTCACCATTGCTCATATGAAATGGTGACGGTCACTATCTATCATTATAAATAATCATTGGTGACAAAACTTGAATGTCACCACAACACATATACTTTCAGCGAGGCCACCTTTGGTGATGTTCAGTTTTTGATGACGAAGGATCTTTTGATCGTCACTAATGAGCTTATGGTGACATTTTTCACCCCTCACCAATGTCATTTTCTCTTGTAGTGAAAAAACACAAAAACCTAGTTGTACATCATATATATGTTCTAGATGTTAATGAAAAGCATGCATAGTCTCATAAAAAAAATATCAAATGAACGATTTAAGATCATTACACATCTATAAGAGATAAATGATACGTAAACATCAGGAACAAGATGGCACTTCCTTTTTTAATGACATGTACTAAAAAAAATGTGGAGAGATCACCTAAAATCTTCCATGTCCTTCGACCATAACTTCCTCTGGATCTGTCCAGTGCTAGCCTCACAAAAATTCTTCCAAGATTAGTGCACAATGGATGTCACATAGGGTGAGTGAACATCTCAAGGAAACAAGGGTTTCCTGAAAATATCTAGGAGTGTAGGAGGCATAGGGAATATATCAGACTTGGATAGCGCTCCAACATCGTATAATATCTGTATTTCTCTCTCTTCCTCCCTTAGGCCATTCCATTGAGGGGATTTTATACTCCCTCAAATTAGTTTTTTTCAGTTGGGAATAGTTAGGCCATGGGCTGGGGTAGTTAAGTTACAAGAACAACCATAAACCTCGCCTCTAAAATAGGGAAATTTTATATTTTTTAATGTTTAAAAATGCATATGCAGTTCTCTATGTATGGAATCGCATGTATACATGGAAAAGGCTGGGGAGAGTCACGTATGCATTTTAAGAAACTTTTTTTTGAGAAATATGTCCAGGTCTGAAGGGAAAGGTTGCCCAAGGCCAATGCATAAGTCATCAAGTGTATGCTGGTGATAAATTATGCTATAATAGCCATCAACAGGATGATCGTACACATTATGCACATGTATAATTCAAAGCATCCACGAACATGGGATGAAAGACTTCCCTATGTACAAAATTTTTTAACTAGTCTCGTCACAACTCAACCGGTCACGTCCCTTTCAGGTGGGCTTGGGATTCTAGCCACTATTTCGCATTGACGTATCCATGCCATTTTTGGCTACTCAGGTCGATTCGGCTCATGTCCAGTCTGAAGCTCACAAGGCAAACAACTTCATTGAGAAAATTTAACAAATATTCCAATGGGTTCATGACATATTAGACAAAGCCAATGCTCATTACAAGAAACAACATGATCAACATCATATGCAACAAAACTTCTAGGTGGGTAACAAAGTGTGGCTACATTTGTAGAAGGAGTGCCTCGTTGGACTCCGCCGCAAGCTTCGGCCGCTCTTATATGGGCTATACACCATCACCAAGGTTGTAGGGTCCAATGAATTTGAGCTCATTATTCGACCATTTCTTGATCCGTACCCAGTTTTCAATGTGGACTGCCTTCAGCCATACTTCCCACCTCTATTAGTCACCTCCGACATTGTAGAACAATTCACATCAATAGAGTTAAACCGAGACTACATGGAACAGGCCACCACGAATCATATCATGGACATGCAAATCAAGAACAAACACTAGCATAAGATCCAACTGTATTCGGTTTTCAAATTTGGTAAACTTGTGCACCAAGGAAAATGGTTCACCAGGGACCAACTTCAACAGAAGTTTCCTCATCTTATGGAGGAACTCAACACAAAGGGGACCATTAATTCCTAAGGGAGGAGGAATGATCCAGTAGGATATTGGTGTCCACCCACCTATTCCAATTAGGTCCCCACCATTGTCTCTTTCATTTTTTCAATTTCCTTAATTATAGCACAATTTACTATTTTTAGCAGCTTATTGGGTCCTGAACTTCTAGAGCCGTTTTGAGGCCCTAAACGATGTTTTTTGGAAAAATCGAAAGCAACATCAAATATCCTTCAATTTTTCTCACATCAACAGTTGTATTCCTCGTATATACCTTTCTAACGAGGTATTGTGCGTGTCAAAGAAATATTTTATGCCAAAGTTACATCCTCAAGAAGATTGATGTACCAGTTTACCCAAACGGGGCCCATAGTTTTGGCACATCATCTCCTAGGGTTAGGTTTTCAGATTTTTATGGTTACCCATTATTTCTCAATAATAAATAGGCCCTCGAGCCTCATTTTAACCCAGTTTAGAGGACAGTAGCCGCTACATCTCTTCTTAGAGATAAGTTACTCGCACCCTGGCTAGTTTATTTCCATTATGTCTGGAAGCATATTTTAGTTGTTTTTTATTAATGAAATGAAGTTTTATTTCTATTTCATCTCTATTTTTATGCATATTTCTGTATTTCGTTGTGTTCCTGCATAAATCTGGTTAAATTGCTGGACACTCTGATTGAATTTCAAGATCTTGTGGAGAGATATTATTGAACTTAACATGGAAATAAATAGTTTATTGAAGAATTTATGTTTCGTTTTATATATACGATGTACATAGAACCTGAATGAGTTCATGATTGATATGATTCACTAACATAGAGTTTTCATAGAGCATCCTTCGATATATTTGCATGAGACGATCAATTTTGATCTAGGATATTCATCACATAATATGTGGTTACATGAATGTATTGATGATGTTTTGGATTATTATTTCTGAGCACATTTCGATGCTACCTTAGTATGAAATATTCCATGATATCTTGGATGAGAGGTCCATAGCATGATTAAGGTTGAGTATGATGTCCTATCATGGCTAGCTTTCAGGAAAGATGAAGAAGCTCCTTGGATATTTGTTTGAGCATGATATGGATATGAAATGGATACATTACGATGACAAAGTGGCATATGATTGGCAATGAATCACATATATAGTTGGGATCGAGATACTTTCATATATTGAGATATTAAAGTTGTATGAGATTTTATTAGGGTTGTGGTTCGCACCTCCTTGAGAGGGAGGATGAATATGGTATACTTTTGTGATTTATATGATTATTTGTGGTATAAAATGATATTTGATTGGATGTCCTGTATGAATAGTATATTTTTGATATTGATACATGGTGATTACCTAATATGAGTATGATTTTATGTTGATTATTTATAGATAACATCGGTGATCAAGGGCACTAAGCCAACTCTTCTTCCTTTTATGAGATCCTAGGGTGAGGAATTGAGTTAGAGGGCTCCTCGGGTTGAGGAAACTCTAGAAAATAGGGTATTACCCCTATTTTTTACCCATAGGGTTGGATATTATACTCCCGTATCTTCATAGGATTGGAGATACTACTTCCCTATCTAATCTATCCAAAGTATACCCTGGTTTGCATCATACCTAGAAGCAGGAATTTTTGGAAATAACGCTTCTTGTATGGCCAATAGGTTGAGAGTTTACTTGGGGTGTAAAACTAAAGTCAATTATGATGCAGGTGTTCTACCAAATGACTAATAAGAGTCATATATGGGAATATTAGTAGGAAATAGGATTGGGTTGAGATAAAACTATGTAGTTCTAGGTTGAGATTGAGCTCTCCGATGTGATCTGACAGTTGAGATGTGCTCCCCTCTTTGTTCTAATATCATATTGCTAGATATGGAGATGTAGATATATAGCTCCCCCATGATAATTTTGGTTGATATGTTCTCCTCGATGTGGTGGCCAGTTGAGACATGCACCCTTATGATATGCTCTCCTATGATGATGTTAATTGACTCCCCACTAACGAGATTATGGGTAGTAGCCTGATGAGTAGAGGGTGGTAGCTTCAGTTCCCCTTTGGTAAAAAAATATTCTAGTTTTAGATTTGATAATTTTCAACATATGAGCAGGGACAATCAAGAGATAAACAAGAATAATAAAGGGATCGATCGAGATGAACATTGATGAATTGAGATCATGTGATACTTGATATGGTCATGGCATGACAACAACATGAAAGTATGACGTGATGATCAAATATATATATATTTCCAGGTGGAATTCTTATTAGTTGAGAGGAAATCTAAATTTTTTCAACTAGGTTTGAATTCCACCTTGGAAAACTTGGATGAAAGATATAATGATTGTATCGAAATCCAATTTTAGAGAGGACCAAAAACAACCTAAATATCACCTCATCTGGACAAGTAGAAGTTGGTTTTTGAATTTACAAACCACTCATGTACATTTGAATAGGTCAGCCCTACACACATGTGCATATTGGATGAGATACCTAATTTAGACACAATCATGACACACACTTCTTCCTCATTTTTTTCTCTGACATTTTTTAGGCTCATCCATAGAGGTTCAACTTCTCTCTAAGGTGAAATTGCATATCTGAAGCTCACATCTCTAATTTAGGGTTTTTGGTCCTAGTCCCAAGCATAGAAAAGGAATATTTTGACCCTACTCATGCTGACAAAGGCGCATGAGTGTGACTAGAGCCTTCCAGTCAAACAGATAATGTTGTGCATGTGACCGAGAGATTAATGTTTCTGTAGTCCAGTTTTGACCTCCGTTGCAAGCTTTCTAGGCTTAAGGGAGCAACTGGGAAGCTATAGTCACACGAACGAGTCCTCCATGCGACTCACAAACAAAAGATGAAATTTCAGTCTTCGAAAGATTCCACTCTATGATCGTAGTGTTCGGTAGTTGACCATAGATAGTGACAATACATTATAGTCCTCTGGATTAGGTTTTTGTGTATAAGCATTGTTTATTTCCTTTCGTGGATGTTCTAGATGTTTTATTGGTTAGTTTCAGTTGAAGATATGGATAATTGTACTCTCTTTCACTCAATTATTTGATGACAATCTAAGAAGAATAATTTGAAACACTTTTCCCCATAATGGGTTTTTCATTGGACTTCGACCAACCCTCGTGTCTCTATGTGTGCATGCTTTCTTATATTGTTCCTTTATCTTTTGTTGCATTGATGATGATATTGTTCCTTCTATATAGTTTTATAAGTTGTTCAATTATGATGTAAGTATGAATAATTTTAGGATGATATGGGGTGAACTTATTGTTTTAATGGAGAAATGCAATTATCAAAGGAAGAATAATATAGCCATATGAAAAATTAACACACAAAAAAAAACCATATATATAGTAAAAAATTCCAAAAATATTGCTAGATAACTATAACTCGTTCAAACAACATAGATGCCACTCCTTTAAGGAAAATATATAAATAACCTTAGCAATTTTTTTCATTGGTTAATCCATGGTATTTTTTGTCATGTTCTTATGCTTATATAAATCAATTCGATTATTAGATCACAAGTCTATAATCATTTTTTTACTCGTTATATCTAGTGTTAAAATACAATAACAATAATCCCTAGCCACTCTTTAGGGATCATCATGAGCTAGTTTTAATGCCTATTGTTGAAATAAAACTTTAAAATTGGGAATTTCCTACAAAATAACATCTTGGAACAAGAAATTTTTTGAAAGGTGATTCTTCACATATTATTCACTTCTTAGAGGTGTTGTAAAAACTTTGAAGTGATTATTTTAGTATTTTCCTCTTGAATGGGTACTCTCTCCACAAGGTCTTATATTTCAACTGTAGCCTTTTTCTTCATATCTCATATAGTGGGGAACTAGGTTCATCAATTTCACAAAAATCCTATTTCTAACTTTTCTACAAACATCTTCCATGTTATAATGCATTTGTTTTTAGTGTCAGGGTTAATTTTTCATCCATATTCATGAGGCCATTACATTCCATGTCCTTTGGGTATGTTTGATGATAGACATATACCTATTTTCTGATCAATCTATTGATCATTTTCAATTATGTCTTCTTCATGGATTTGGAGTTACATAAATAATTGAGTATGACAGTTCAGCTTCAATTGCACTGGAAGTTTTATATGTTACAAAACATTTTCCACCATTGGATCCATTAAAACCATGATCATTTTTCCTTGGCATGCCCTTTTCCCTATTTTTACTGAAATCCCTTTTTGGCATTATTTCTTAATTTCATGCTATCTACATTTATTAGTTAGTTCCAAAAAACAATTCTTATTGGTAATTATCCATTTCATAACTATTGTCACTTTAATAGTTATGGTAAATGGATAGCAAGTGATCCCAGTGGTTTGGTAGCCTTCGAAGAACCTCCTAAAAAATTATAACACAAAATCCAAATTTCCCCCATGAATATCTTCATGAAGTGAAAGTTATAATTCTTGGGAATCCAATCCTTCTGTCTTCAATCACTCATCCCATACCCTTTCCTATAACGGTGCTTCAATTTACATTATATTATTGTTCATTTCCTCTTTATACACTAGGTTTACTATCCATATTTTAGGAATTTACTAATTCTTGTTGGTTAAAATTGACTATAGTTTTCTATGATAATTGAAATTTTTTTTCATAGGGTGGGGGATATCAAGCATCCCAAAGTCAACCTCATGTTCTTTGTGCACCTTTTTGTGTTCTCTTACTTCCATTGAGGCATGTGTTTCCTAAAAAATATGGGATTTTTATGTTATTATTCCTACCTATCCTACCAATTAAATGGTTCTATTCCGATAAATAAATTTACATTCAAATTTTAATTTGAGTCCATCCCTTTATTTTCTACAAGAGGATCATACATTATTTAGTTTAATGGTCATTATATGGGTGGGACTAGTTCCATGGGTGAAAATACCTCATAAATACCATATTACTTGGTTGAAATGAAAATACTCATTTACCACCTTTTCGTGTCTTCCATTTTACATTCCCATAGGCCATCCAAAATTATTATTGAGTGAACACCCTAATTCCTTGACTTCCTCCAATGTTAGTTGCATCTCTCCTATATATTTTTCCTATGATAATTGATTTTTTTTCTTATTAGATGCCCCTTTAACATAAATGGAAATCAGATCCCTTTCTAAATGAAGAAGGATAGGTCCCTCTTGACAATATTGAGAAAAATGCAGTGTTCTCTCAAACTTGGAATCCCATCGATATATCTATCTCCATATATTATAAAGCATGTATTTCAGCTTTTGTATGAAAGGTAAGCATGATATAATGTTTAACCTTCACGGTAACACATTCTTGGTATCTAATTTATGACCAGCTCTATAACATACAACAATACTTTCAAGCCACAAATTTATGGCTAAAATTGCATGGTTCATATTTCATATTTGAACATATGAGTGGTCATTTGAACCTTTCATAGGAAAAGAATACAACATAAGAGAGAAATTAGAGTTAACATTCATAATGTTACTAATATTTGTCAGGTTCAAGTTTATTACAGGTCTAGTTAAGATTAGTTCTCCACAAAACAAAGTGATATCTTGCAAAATTGTCTCCGCCAATGCTCATGTTCCCAACTAGAATTGCTTCTAGAATAAACTTTCTTGAACACTTGACCTTATATTCCCACACATTGAATACAACGAATCACATAGTTAAGAATAATAATTACATGGTTAATGTTGATCTCTTTTCCAACCAAATTAGATTTGAAAAATATCGTATTATGACTCTCGAATTTTTTGTATCTTGTAATTATTTCTTGTTGTGCCATATCTAATGAATGCGTATGGAAGGAAATTTACACTCCATAAGTCTCTTTTTTAGCTTTGCATCTATATTCATAGTATTAAAAAATATAAACATGCTCCTAACTAATATTACCATGCCAAGAAAATCTCTTTGTCACCCAATAGTCAGAGAGATTCCTTTCATCCTTTGCTACACGCATGCAAGCTTGGATGGACTAGTAGAACCTTGGTTCATGGAATATTACAAAATGCCAACATTTGTTATGGTTCAAAAGTAGTGTCGGATGAACAAGACGGATGCACATGAGAGAGAAACTAATAGAGGTATACAAGTAAAAAATAGATCCATGCTTCTTTCGATCATGCTTTCCCCAATGTTACGATATGAACAATGTTACCGATGAAATGGGAACTATTACCTCAAAACGGGAACTCTAGCACAAAAAGACTCAAATAACATGAAAAAACACCCCCCAAAAAAAAAGTGTGTACTCCAGAACGCATTTTTTTTTTCTCAAGGTCAAATTTCACCTTTTTATCAAATTATGCTAAAAACGAAATTGTTTCTTGAAAAAATGATTGAAAAAACACCCTCAAAACAAAACGAGTTGATGTTGGAATAACAAAAAAAAAAATTGTGTCACACTTTTGACACATTGTAACAATGGAATTAAAGACAACATATTAGGACATTGAAAAATTGTAAAATTCTAAATTTTTTGATAGATGATGTTAAATATAAACAAAATCATGTCTGAAGGGCTTATGATTTCGAACAAATTTTATCCATGGTGTTAAACATAAAATATCTTGACTCTAAACACCCTTAAAATTGTAATTATTTTCAACCATAACATTAAAGATAAAATTTCACAGCGAATAAAAACCTTAATGACAAGTTGTAAATCTCAAGTTTTTAAATCTTGTGTTTTCAAGATACTTGAACCATGAAATTATGGAGAAATTATATGACTTAAACAATTTTTAAAAATGAACAAGTAAATGAAAATTTATTATTCATATATTTGTTTGTTTATACATAAAAACATATTTTTTTATTTTATTTTTATTTTTTATCTTTATCTATATTTTAAATTATAATTGTTTTAATTTAAGAAAAAAAAATTTAAAAATTAAATTCTTCTTATATATGTTTGTTTATATTTTAAAACATATTTTAAAAAAATATATATATATATTGTTTTTTTATACTTTAAATAATAATTGTTTGAATTTAAAAAACAAATAAAATTAAAAAATAATTGTTTTTTTATATTTGTTTGTTTATTTTTTAAAACATATTTTTTAATTTGTTTTTATTGTTTTTTTATATTTTAAAATTTTAATTGAATCTTTTTTTTAATATTAAATAATACACTTTTTTTTGTTATAATAGTTTTTGTTCAAAAAAAAATTAAATTTTTAAAATAGTTTGTGTTTGAAAAAAATAAAATAAAATAAAAATTAATTTGCCGCCCACTGGGGGACGGAGGCAGGCTGGGCAGCCCTTGACGGTGCCACCCGGTTAGGCGGAGGGTGATTTTGAGAATCAACCCCGGCTGGGCGAAGGGTGATTCTCGGAATCACCCTCAACCCAGCCGGGGGTGATTCTCGAAATCGCCCTCTGCCAAGCCAAGGGTGATTCTCAGAATCGCCCTCTTCCCACCTGAGTGTGATTCTCGAAATCGCCCTCCGCCTAGTCGGGGGTGATTCTTGATGATTCTCGATATCGCCCTCCACCTGACCAGGGGTGATTCTCAGAATCGCCCTCCGCCCAGTTGGGGGTGATTCTCGGAATCACCCTCCACCCAACCGGGGGTGATTCTCAAAATTGCCCTCCGCCTAGCTGGGGGTGATTCTCGGAATCGCCTTCCACCCAGTTATGGGTTAGAGGTAGGTCGGGCGACAGCGTCAAGGGTTATCCATCCTACCTCTAGCCCCCAGCTGGGCGAAGCCAGGCTGGGAAGCCCTCGATGGCACCACTCGGCTGGCCTCCGACCCCCGGCTGGGGGGAGGGAGATTCTCGGAATCACCCTCCACCCGGCCGGGTGTCACCGTCGAGGGCTGCCCAGCCTACCTCCAGCCCTCGGCTGGGCAAAGGGCGATTCCAAGAATAACTCTCCACGCAGTTGTAGGTTTGAGGTAGGCTCGACAACCCTCTACGATGCTGCTCGGCTTGCCTTAGGCCCCTGGCTGTGTAGAGGGCGATTCCGAGAATCACTCCCAGCTAGACAAAGGGAGATTCCGAGAATCACCCCCGGCTGAGTGGAGGGTGATTCTCAGAATTTCCCTCCGCCTATCCAGGGGTGATTCTCGGAATCACCCTCCACCAGTCAGGGCAAATTCTTGGAATCAACCTCTGCCCAGCCAGGGGTGATTCTCAGAATCGTCCTCTGCCCAACCAGGGGTGACTCTCAGAATCGCCCTCCGCCTAACTGGGGGTGATTCTCGGAATTGCCCTCCGCCCAGCTGGGGGTGATTCTCGGAATCGCCACTCACCGATCCAGGGGTGATTCTCGGAGTCGATCTCTGCCCAGCCCGGGGTGATTCTCGGAATCGCCCTTCACCCAGATGGGGGTGATTCTCGAAATCTCCCTCTACCTAACTAGGGGTGATTCTCAGAATCGCCCCCTGCCCATTAGGGGGCCAGGCGGCGCGATCGAGGGCTACCCAGCCTACCTCTTACCCATGGCTAGGTGGAGGATGATTCTCAGAATCACCCTCCACCTAGATGGGGGTCGGAGGTAGGCTAGGCAGCCCTCGACGGTCTCGTTTGGCTAGCCTCCGGCCCCCGGCCGGGTGGAGGTTGATTCTGACAATCTCCCTCCGCCCAGCCGGGGGCGAGAGGCTAACTGGGTGGCACTATCGAGGGCTGCCCAGTCAGGGGCTAGAGGTAGGCTGGACAACCCTCGATAGCACCGTCCAGCCTGCCTCCAGCCCCCGACTGAGTAGAGGGTGATTCCAAGAATCACCCACGAGCAGCCCTCGATGGCACCGCCCGGCTAGCCTTGGGCCCCCAGCTGGGCAGAGGGTGATTCTGAGAATCACCCCCAGTTGGGAAGAGGGCAATTTCGAGAATCACTCCTGGCTAGGCATAGGGCGATTTCGAGAATCGCCCACAGCTGGGTGGAGGCCGGTCATGTGGCGCCGTCGAGGGCTGCCCGACCTACCTTCGGCCCCCGACTGGGCGGAGGCTGGTCGGGTGGCGCCCTCGAGGGATGCCCGACATACCTTCGGCCCCCGTCTAGGTGAAGGGCGATTCTTGAAACTTCCCTCTGCCCAGCCGGGGGCCTAAGTCAAGCCAGGCGATGCCATAAAATGAAGGAGAATGGGTTTTGGATCTATTTTTAGGTTCAGTTAAGTTTTATTATACAAATTTAAATTTAAATATTTTATTTTTTACTTTTTATGCCTTTATACTAATTTTCTTACTTATTTCTTTTGTACTTGATGATTAGGTACAACACTAGCATGTTGCCTACCAAAAGGAAGAAATTGGATTTCCATTGAGAAAGACCCAGTGCAATGAAAATTTATTCAACAAAGAATTAACGCTCTTGAATTCCTTCCAGATGCTAAGCAAGAAGTTGGTTTGAGGAAAGGGGATTTTAATGAATCACGTGTGGAAAAAAAAAAGCAAAGTAACCTCAACCACAATTATATGGAATGATTGGAAAGGGATACTTTGGAAGATTTGCAGACATGAAAGATCCATTAGAAGATGACAATGACCAAAATGAAGTAGAAAATGCTACGGAAGAAGCCATCAATGATGTTCTAGATGATGTTGAACATGTATTAGTTGATATTGTTGAGGATCTTTAAGTTATGCTTGCAAACAAAGCTCATTTTTTAGATCTATTAATAAGTTTTACTTGTAATGTATAGACTTTGATATTTTATGAGAAGAATCCTTATTTTTCGCAAAAAACATGTGATTACTATTATTTTTGGACATAAAATTCAATACAAATGCTATTTTCTTAAGTTTTTTTGTTAATATTTTCCCAAAAATTAGTTTATTTAACATGTTTTTTTTTAACAAAAATTCTCTAAAAGTGTATTTTTTGCATTCTATTTGTATTGAAAATTTGTATTTTTTTTGTCACATCATTCAAAATATTGGTTTTTTAGTGATAATTATTTGATGTGCATTGAAAAATTAATTATCAATACATAAACTTGTAGAAAATATAAACTTTATAATATTGACCCTTTGTTCATTTTTTATCTATGTGAAAAAGTGAGGATATCATTACAAATTTTTATTTAAAAAAAAAATATTTTTTTCTTTTTAAAACACAAGTACATAAATGTACTTAAAAATAAAAATCTCATGGAAGAAGAAGACATTAGAAAATGTAGTGTCAAAATCAATCCTCTAAAAAAATTTTGGTGATGATACACCACAACTATTCAAAATCGACATAAAAAACATCACATAAAAAAAAAAAAAAATGAATAAAAAATAAAGTGCCAAAAACATGCTAAAAAAAAAAAATTGATTCTGCATCACCAGTTTTCAAAATCAGGTGTTTTTCTTGCTACGTCAAAAAGTAGGTATCAGTGCAGTTACCTATTTCATCGGTAACAGTGTTTATGTATCTTTCTCCATTTTTCCTAAATAAATCGGATACATGAAGGTAGTCCTCATGCAAAAATTCTAATGCACTTTGATAAAGAATATTGTATTCACTTAAATATCCATACAAAGGTTTTCATTTCTAATATAAGGTAATAATCATGATGACAATATCTTAACAACTTTGATGTAATTTATCCTTTGATAGGGAATAATATTTGATTCAAGGTGCATTCCAATAATTTTTTCCTATGAGTTCGGTTGGAGAATTAAGTATGGTAGCTATTAAAATGTTTCTCCTTGTCCTTGATAAAATCTTTTGAACTTATGTTATCTTAGTTTATTCTTTATTATATTCCTTTCATCAAACAATTATCAATATTTATAAAACATGCATATAATAAAATAAAATGCACCCAAAAGATAGACTCTAAGCCAGGGAAAAACCCCTTCAAACGGGAAAACAAAAAATTAATATATTTTCATCATATACAATCAGATAAATGGAGAAATCGAAGACCCAAAGACCGAATACAAGAACTTCTCCAAGCACCAAGTCAACCCTCCATTGATTCCTCCTTCAAACAATGTCAATTCAATAAGGTCAATGAAATTCAAACTTCACCAACACAAAAATTTGATCATCTACTTTAGACCTACAGTTCCGACCTACAATTCTTGACCTCTCAGTAGTTGCAGAAACACTCTATTTTTCTTCTTGATTTTGACTTCCTATTCTCTTCTTGTTCTTTCCTCTTCTTGCTTTCTTTGTATTTCTTCATATGGAACTTCTGAAGTGTGTCCAAATGAATCAAACTCTCTTCCTTTGTATAGCCTTCTTCGAGATCACTTTTACTTTCTAGACTAAAAGCCAAATTCTTTTATATCTTACAAATTTCCAAAATGCATCTTATACAGATCATAATGACTCTCTTGACTCATGAAAAATATTCTTATGACTTCACAAACCCTATAAGCATCAAATATATGCGTGGCCTAATTGACCAATCTCACATAGTATGAAACCCATGCTTGAAAATAATATTTTCTTTCTTCTTTCGATTGCTACAAAAGATATCGATAATTTCATGAGGACAATGACAATTATGAAGACCAAAACTAGTTACATTTTCCAACAATCCCGATTAGCTAGGGGGGTATTCATAATTGTATAATCTATACAGGGATTCTCTCTAACTAAAATATTCTCACTAGAAGAGTCATATTGATAAGCTATCTTTAAGAATCAACATCATGAAGAGCATTTTCAACATACTAAGGCCTTTAACTAAAAATATTTATTTATGTTGGACGAAATACTATGACGCTTTATGTGAGATACCACAATACCTCTTAAGGCACAGACCCCAACTAGATGTTCACGAGGCATGTAATTTCATAACTATTCTTACGTTGGATTACGCACGTCAAATAATACCAGTCCTCTTCGATCACTCTTATCTTGGATACTTGTGTAAGACTCATATAGTGTTGGTCCACTTCCTATATTGGATTATTTAACCTCGAGAAGTATGAATCTTAGATGGTTAGCCAATCCTCCATTCTCCCTCCTAGTTCATTCAATAAGAGTTACGATTGTTAGTCCTATTCTAGTGCATGACACATGGAGAACATGATATCTATCATCACTTTCTCAACATTAGGGGAATTTTGAGGTCTAAAATGGGCCTCCTAAGGAAATTATAAAATAATAGTGGAAGCAATCAAATAAGATTTCATGACATCATCAAATTTTAGAGGGAAAAATGGAAAAACTACTTTTTCAACTCATATTTTCAACTTATCTCCCAAAGTTTTTACTCAAATTTCGAGCGGGAGTACTCGTTGGATGCGAAATTTAATTCCCCATCCAAGGAGTACCCATGTTGCATACTTTCAATGGGTCCTACTACACGAAAAATGAGAAATACATAAAAAAATGTGATTACAATCACGTTTTTTATGTATTTCTCATTTTTCGTGTAGTAGAGTTCATCAAAAGTATGCAACATGAGTACTACTTGGATGAGGAATTAAATTTCGCATCCAACAAGTACTCCTGCTCGAAATTTGAGTAAAAATTTTGGGAGATAAGTTGAAAATATGAGTTGAAAAAATAGTTTTATTATTTTATTATTTTTTAATATTTTTACCCTTTTATTTAAAAAATGGTGAATCATCCCCCATGGTTGACATCATCATCTTGAATCCTATTGGTTGTTATAAATTTTATTTTTGTTGTACATTTTTCTTATGAGGCCCATTTTAGACCTCAAAATTTCCCTAATGCCAGAGGCGAGATCCTCATTCCCTATAGGTCAGGCAATAAATCCTTTCTCCTTCATCAATATTTAGAGAGAGTTTCATTTCCCTCTGAATCATAAATGGGATTCTTTGCATCCTTCCAATTTGGAAGTAATAACCATGTGTATTTATCAATACATCAAGTACAAGTTATTCCTAGAGATCTTCGAGTAGATGCATGTCTCCTCTTCTCCTTCACTTCTCATCATATTTACCTTTCATATTTTTGGATATAATGGATCCAAACTGTGACAAATCTTAGGTCATCAACCTTGCATATCCCTTTCCTCTAATAATTTATAGAGAAAGGAATTATATGGGCCAATCAAAATAGATTTTATCATAGCTCTCTCCAACCATGGAAGTGATATTCATTTTCATCGAAACATAAACATTAGGTTACCTTTTTGTATTGCTACCTTTCAATCCCAAGATGATGTAGACATCTTCAACATATAATCCCTTGTGTATTACCAAAACCATCCACTCAATCCATGAATTCGTTGAGTTAAAAACACATAGTTGTAGGTTTGCTTCAACTCTCATTATGCATTTTTGCAACATCCCTCGAGTTAGTAAAACTATATAGCAACTGGATCACCAATATAAATACTTCAATATCATAATTACCTTAATATGATGGCCCTTTTTTCAACATGTCCTTTGAGATCAACATGCTTTCGCATGGTCTATCTCCATAAAGGTCCTTTTGCATGCCCTATATTTTAATCAAATTTCTCATGGAACAAACTAATCGACAAGCTAAAATATATTCTTCCTTGGAATTTTCATTGTCAACTCTCTTTCTTTCTAAAGGAGATCATCTTTGATGTTGATTTATATCAACATATTTAAGGCATGCCATCTTGTGGAAGATTCTCGATCCTTAACTATTCCAAAGCATACCAACCTCATTCTTACAAGTGTCTAATAATCATATGGGAGACTTATGATGGTGATGTTATCAAGAACATTCTTATGACCAACTCTTTCTTGCAAAAATTTGTATACACATAAATTCTACCTTCTAGAGAAGAGTTACTAGAGACATGCATACCTTTAACAATTTATACATCCTTCCTTCAAATGAGTTTGCCTCTTATCCTTAGCAAAGATAAGTTTTGATTTCTACCACTAGAAATACTTCATTTTTGTCTTTCATATTGTGACTTCTATGCCTTCATCCTGGGTTGCTTCCATACTTTCCATACTCATGAAATATATACTAGTCATGTTGTAATGCTTCTTTCAAGAACCTTCCCTAAATAATGGAACGGCCATATCCCGTTTAAAGCAAGCCAATCCCTAAAATCTAGGGCATTGTCGGAAGTTCATATTTAAAAAATGAATGGATTTATCTCTTCCATCAACATTCTACAAATGTATCAAAATAAATGAAGCATTAAAATCATTGTAACTTTATATAGATCAAAAGATAAACTTAATGAAAAAACATAAAGAGCATTTTTTTTGTTTTGTCCATGGTTGGTTTTATTCCTTACTATGCCATAACTTCACTTCCTTGAATGATATGGTTGATAGTTTGAAAGAAGAAAAATTGTGAAGGATGTATGGGAAGACTTTGCAAAAAGAGTGAAGCCTGGCAACATTTTCTCACATCTAATTTCCTTGCGAAACCTCGAACTCGATAGGGCACGTTTCTTTTGAAAAGATTGTTCCCACTCAAATGTTTTCTGTTAGCTGTTTTCCTCTCTCAAAAATTGCTTTTGTTCAAAATAACTCCTCGATGGAGGCTTGCTCCTCCTCCAATCCATGTCTACAATCTCATAAGAAAAACAAGAAACCGGCAATTGATTGTCTGCTTAAATCATAGACCTCGATGCATCGTGACAATTCCTGTGACATGTTGGTCATTCATGGTTGTAAACTGAAACAACCATTAAAACTGAAATGGCCTGAGTGTGAACATATGAAAATTGCCCTACCAATGTATTTGAGATATTCCTAGCGGTGATAAAGAAAAAAATGCGATAGCCTAATGTATAGTGACCGAGTCTGTAGCGAACAACCCAATGTAGTAAAAATCTGCAGCCGCAGTTCACCAAAAATTCCAGTATCGATATAAGACAATCGACTCGCCATCAAACCTGAGGTAGTACGAAAATCCACACACAACTGAAAACCCCAGTCAATAATGAACAATTGAAAGGAACGGTCAATAACGTTAGGATAGCTTGTTAAGGTTGATGCATGTACCTTTCATTGAATCTTTGATGACGGTTCGGAAGTATATGTGAATATTGTTGTTGTCCTAGACTCCATGTGACGTCATTCGGCTTGACAGTAAAATCAACATCACAGATTAGGCTCCGCATCCGGTGACCAAGCTACCGAAAGATGGTGAGGACACATCGTTCAATTTCTAAGATCAAGTGCAACAACGATACTTTTTGTGGGTTGTAACGCTGTGTCAAACTCACCATTAAAAACCATAGGCATCGTTAATGACATGATTGATCATTTATTGCATATACAAATGGGAGAGCATTTCGTTCATAAGCCCTGTCACATTCTTAACCACAAACAAAAGTCGAGGAGAATGCCAACTAAGGACGTCTCATAAGCCCAATCCCCACTTCCAAACAAAGAATAAGAATAGCAATATATTTTTGTGCCACGTCCCTAACCACGAATACAAGTGGAGGAGAATGCCAATTGAGGACGTTCCATAACCCTGATGGTGACGTTCAAACCAAGATTTACAATATAATTTTTTTACCGACGTTCCTGATCATGAGTAGAAGTGGAGGAGAATGCCAGCTCAGGATGCTTCATAAGTCCAATGTCCACGTTCTAACCCAGAATAAGAAGAAATTTTTACGATACATGGTTATTCGACACAACTACTCTATTATATGGATAATCACATTATTATTATATTTGTTATATACACTAACGGATATGGATTTAATAATAATATTAATATAGATATTTATAAATATATAAATATAATAATAATATAGTAATCATAATTATATCATAAAATATTATTATTGTTATAATATAAATCCGATATTTTTTAAAATTATAATGAAAATTTATATTTATTATTATTATATTATAAGAAAATGATAATATTATTGATATTATCAATATTATAAATTCAAAGGATTAGTAAGCCCAATTAATTTGTATTATAAACTCAATTGATTTCTATTAAATCCAAACATTATTATTATAAACCCCAAGAATAATATTATACTTTAAGACTATGAACTTTAGCATTAAAAAATCAAGGGATTGATATCATAAATGCAAGCTACCAATAAACCCAAGGGATTGATAGTAAAAACCAAAGGGAATAATATTGAACCCAATAGATTAATATTGTAAACCCAAGTTATATAAAACTTAAGGTAGATATTATAAACCCTAAAACAAAGATGGTGGACCATGGTGGACCATGATTATAAATCAAGAGCTTTAGATTAAACCTTAGGATTAATAATATAGACCCTAGGAATAATATTATACATTAGAAATCAACTCTTAAATTAATAAACCAAAGGAATTGATATTATAAACACTATAGAACAATAAACCTGAGGGATTAATACTAAAACCCCAAGGGATTAATATTATAAATCAAACATATATAAACCCTAAAATAAACACAATTGACCATAGTTGATTTTCATTTTCAGACAATGCTTGTCACATTGCGACATTGGACCATGGTTGAACATGATTTATTTTCATATCTAGGCAATCTTTCTCATAATCCTATTAATAAACACAAGGGATTAATAAACCCACGACATTTATATTTTAAACCAGATGGATTATAAACCCAATGGATTTATATTAAACCCTATCAATAATAGTAAACCCTAAGAATATGAACCCTTAGATCAATAAACCGAAGAGATTCATATTATAAACAAAGGGAACTAATAAACTGAAGGGGTTAATATTAAAAAACAAGGGAATTAAATTAAACCCAAATGATTTCAACACAAATGATTGTGCCACGCACTCTCCAACCAATATAGGGTATAGGGTAGATGTGTAAGGGTTATATGTAATGTAATATTGTATGTAAACAATTTTAATCAATATATTTCTAATAATTCATATTTTTGTAATAACTATCTCTACCTCTGAACTTAGAGTTATATTTATGAACAACTCAATTGCAATCAATATATTTTTAATAATTATCCATGGCTCTTAACTCAGCATTATATTTACAAGAACTCAAAAGAGAGTATGGTAAATAATTAAAAGTATAAATAAACAGGAGGTATGGTAAATAAATAAAACCTCTTTTTATACTTACTTGATAGGTATAGAAATAAAAAAAAGCATAAATAAAATAGAGGGATGGTAAAAAAATAAAACCTTGTTTTATATTTACTCTATAAACCTCTTTATATTTACGAAAAATAAAAAAAGAGACTTTATTTAGGTGAAGTCTATGGGAAAAATACCATGGGGTCAATTATTATTAATACCATGGACCAAATACCATATTTATAAAAAGAGGTATGTTCAATAATTAAATTTAAAAGAGGTATAAACAGGTATGGTAAATAAATACATCAAATAGGATTTGAAATTAACATCTATACCATTGAGCCTTTGGTCCAAATACCACGATAAATCAAAGTGGTTGGTAAGTAGATACAAATATAAATAAACCATAGGTATATTAAATAAATAAAACATATTTTGATATTTACTCAATAACGACTTTATACTTACGAACACTCAAAAAAGAGTTTTTATTTAGGTGAATCCTACGGACCAAATACCATGAGAAAATTATTATTAATACCATGCAAAAAAAACATTATTAACTCTAATATTAATATTAAAATATTAATAATATTATTATTATTAAATATAACATTTATATTCATATATTATAATATTAATATTATTAAACTTGATATCTTTGGATTAATACAATATTAAATTTGTTATATTGTAATATATATTAATGATCCATGATATATATTAACTATAGATATATATGGGAGGGAATAACAAGGACATAGAGTGATAGACATGGAGAGATAGGGATAGTGACAAGGGAGAGATGGAGATAAAATGAGGAAGAGGGAAAAGGAGGAATGGGGAGAGATATATATGGCGGAAGATATAGGGAGGTAGGAGAGAAAGGGGGACAGAGGAAGGCTGAGAGAGAGAATGAGAAAGGGAGGGATAGAAAGATCGAGTTAGAGGGGGAGACAAGGAGGGAAGAAGAAAGACAAAGAGATTTAGAAGTGGAGAGAGAGAGGGAGTGACAAGGGGGAGATGGAGAGAGAGTGTGTATGTTTAAAGGTGAGATAAAGTGATAAATAGGGAGAGATGCAGAGAAGGAGAGAGAAAGAGAGAGGGAGGGCTATAGTAACATAGTTGGAGAGAGAGAGGGAAAAAAAATTGGAGGGAAAAGACACGGGTAGAGGATTGGAGGGAAGGGAGAGAGAGAGAGAGAGAGAGAGAGAGAGAGAGAGAGATGGGGGAAGAGAGAGGAAGACATGAGAGAAAGGGAGAGAGAGGAAGGATGAGAGAGATGACTTGATAGAGAGGAGGAGAGTGATGGGGGAAGAGAGATTATTGGAGGTCTAAGAGATAGCAAGAGAAAGAGATGGAGAGAGATGGGGGAAGAGAGAGGGAGGTAGTAGATAAAGGGATATAGAGGAAGGATGAGAAAGAGGACTTTAGAGAGAGTAGTAGAGATGGAGTGAGAGAGGAGGAGAGAGGGATATATAGAGAGATGGTGTTGGATAGGGAGAGAGCAAGGAAAGAAGAAGGAAATAGAGAGTGATAAGTGGAGAGATAGATGGAGTGACAAGGGAGAGATGGATAGAGAGTTTGTATATTTGGGGTGAGATAAAGAGACAAAGATGGAGATATGGAGAGAAAGGGGTAGAGAAGTATAGATAATGATAGAGGGATGGATATAGTAAAAAAAATGGAGGGTGAAGGGATAGAGAGAGAGAGAGGCGGGAAGAAAGGGAGAGAGAGGAAGGAACAGAGACGATGTGAGAGAGTGGAGAGAAGGAGGGAAAGAGAAATTGAGTTGGAGGGGATAGATAGGGAGGTAGGAAGAAAGATATATAGAGATAAATCTGGAGAGAGAGAGAGAGGGAGTGATAAGGAAGATGGAGATGGAGGGAGAGAGGATAGAAGGAGGAAGAAGATATAGAGTCGAGGTAGAGGGAGAGAAGTGGAAGATATAGATATAGATTGAAGGTGAAGAGAGGGAAGAAGAAAGAGATTGAGAGAGGGATAGAGGGATAGAGAGATTGATATATATGGAGTGAGAAAGTGTTTGTGTTTGGGGGGTGAGATAGAGAGACAAAGGAGAGATGGAGGGAGATATAGATATAGATGGAGGCTGGAGATAGGGAAGAATATTTCTTGCACTAGATGCATTGATTTCAATGTAGATGGTGATTTCTAATCCTATCTTATTACTTGCAGTGGATGCATTTATTTTAGTGTAGACTCTTGATTTGTAATGATATTTGACTTCTTTCATTAGATGCATTGATTTCAATGTAGATTATTTTTAGTACTATTTGAATGCTTGCACTAAATGTATTGATTTAATTGTAGATGGTGATTTCTAATCCTATTTGATTGCTTTCACTAGATGCATTGATTTCAATGTAGATGTTGATTTATAATTGTACATGATTTTTTGCACTAGATGCATTGATTTGAATGTAGATTATTTCTAATCAGATTTGATTGCTTGCACTAAATACATTGATTTCACTATAGATGGTGAAGTCTAATCCTATTTGATTGCTTTCACTAAATATATTCATTTCAATGTAGATGTTGGTTTTTAATCTTACATTAGATGCATTGATTTGAGTGTAGAAGTTGTTTTCTAATATTTTTCATTGCTTGCATTAGATGCATTAATTTTAGTGTAGATGTTGATTTATTATTTGATGTAATTGGATCTATGAGGGTAGATTAATTTTAAACTGATTGAAATACTAGTGTGCATTGAATTCACTGTAAACACAAAAACTTATTGACATTGTACATTTATTTTTGTTTTTAAGTAATTCAACATATTAATATTGGAGAACAACAGAGACAAGGTATGATGTTTACTACAACAACTCGACCTAAAGATTTAAATGGTTTATAATTTCAACTGTCATTTCCATATATTGATATGAAAATATGACAAAGCTAACAAGGGTGACAATAAGAATAGTAGAAGAAAATAGTTTGATATTGATCACAGTGAAGACTATTTCTAATTGAGTACATTCTTATTATTCACAATTTCTAGATCTTTCAACACTATTGTTGTCACTTTTCATTCAATTTTTTTATTTCATCATTTTTCATCATTAAAGTTATTAAGAATATTTATCATCTCAACAAACCAAGGTAACTAAGAAACTTTAAAATTAAAATGACCAATTTAATATGAGAACATATTTAGCATATCTAAAATGATTATATTAATATTCCATATATTTAAGTATTATTCATAAAATAACTCATATCTTCGATATATTTTCCTTCACCTCATGTGACTGAGACCAACCTACATCCATATTAACTTTGGATCTATCAAGGGTCGAGAGGGATCAAATCTCTCGAGGTACAAACCTTTCCTCAAGTTTTTCACTCAAAAAACAGGATTTTGCCTCGAGATATTTAATCCCTTTCTACTCTCCATAGATCCAGATTTAAAATAGATCTAGGTTGGTTGTACTGAGAAGCTCTCTATAACCTAATATACCATAGATGTGTAAGCGTTAAATGTAACATTAGATTGTGTGTAGACAACTTTAATGTTAAATAAATTGTAATCAATATATTTATAATAATTAATATATTCGATTTAGAGAAGAGCTTCGAGGATATCGCTACACAAAAAATACATCGCCGCGCAGGAAGCTACATTTTCGTCCTCATTTGCAGTGGGCTAACAAATTGAATGGGATTTCATTTATTGTCTTCATTATATTGTGCGGAGAGGCAGTGCAACGATATGATCTGTTACGGCTGAGCGCATCGGATATGTAAGCGCAATGGCAGCGAAGCTCATGGACATGTGCATATTGGGGTTTCATTCACAGTCGACCTGGTGGGGCTTTCTTCTCAAGCGATGTGGTAGAGGGGGAGACATGGATGCTCAGATTGTGGAAGCATCACACAACAAATCGACTCAAAGATTCCATTTCCAATTTAAGCGAATGAACACTTCCTTTGCGTTTGAGCTGCATGTCACAGTATGGTTCGGGGCTGATCAAAGATCTAATTCGTTTGGGGAGGACCAAAAATATGAGAAATCTAAATATTATTTATGTTTCTTCTAATAAATTTTTAAAAAAAAATTAACTTACAAAATATGAGCTAACTTTATCGAAATATCATAATCTAAGTTTTCCACATCTTGCATAAATTTAAGTTTGTATACTAATATTATGCGAAAACAAAATTAAGAAAATTTAGGAGAACATATAGGAAGCTGAAAATTTTTAAATTATATTGCATATATTTATATGAAATTTTATACCAATTCATTTCCATTAAAACTCTCAATGGTTTAACCTATTATTTAAAGAAAAAATAAATAACTTCAATTTAAAATTTTTGTATTTAACAATCCATTCTATCTTAAAATTATACTGTATATTATATATTTATATAAAATTTTATGTTAATTTACTCTATAATTTATTTTAATATTACTCTATATGAATAAATAATTGCAATTTTTTTTTCATTTATTATATATAAAATAAAGGGCAATCATGCACATTATTACCTATTTATATGCACAAAAGTTTTAATAAAAAAAATGATATTATTACCTCCGAAGAAATATTTTTATCATTTATCTAATAAGATAGCATAATACATATAAATTAACTCTAACAAAATATATATTTTTTTATATGAATACTTTATTTCTTATGATTGAATTTTTTAACTAATTTATGTGTAAGTTTATAAGTCAAATGGAGTAGATATTTTTATTTTATTTCTATATACTTTTGGTTTTGACCGGTGTTGAAAATATTTAATTCCTACTTGTCTATGGTTGTAATTCTCCATTTTAGGAGTTTGTTCCTACATAATAGGAATTAGCTAGAATATAGTTTCTCCTAGTTTAGTGTGTGGTTGAGAGAATCCCTCAACCACACTACTGTACGTCTAAGATAGAATTCCTATCTTGAGACTTTATCTTGTATAAATATGTGTGTAATTTCCTTGATTAATAATATAGAATATAGAGTGTGTGTATGTGTGTATACACTCTCCAGGTTCTCACCTGGAGAGCTATTTGATGAATAGCTGATTTTATCATGGTATCAGAGCTTCAGAGCCCATAAGGGCCTGGGCCTCGGCCCCTCGTGGGCTGAGGGAAATAGCAGATAGGGAGTTTTGTTTGCAGTTTATTTCGTTATGGGTTTGTCCATCTGAGGAGTGCTGCCTCCCTGAGGAGCATTGTGTGTGAGGAGCGACTGGCAGCTGATTGAAGACTGTGGGAGCTGCGGTTCAGAGGTGTGATGTGGCCGCTGCGTTTCGAAGGAGGCATGCTAGCTGTGTTTTTTCATGAATTTGCTGCACGGATCAGATTGAATTAGATCGAAGGCGAGAGTTTTGTTTTTATTTTGTTTGTTTGTCCATTGAGATCGTGCGAGCTCCTGGTGAGGATGCTGTACAGAAGTGGAGCGCTGGCGAGTTCTTTTGGACTCAGCAGAATTGGGAAAGTTGATGTAGATTTCGAAGATGGCGCAGTGCCATGAAATCGTAGAAATTTGTTGCAGAGACAGCCATGGCGCATCAGATCTGAAGCTGTTTGCCATGGCGGCGGTTCTGGTGACAAGCGCCGAAGGAGTATGTTTTCCGGTTCTGTTTGCCAGATATTCCCGTTTGCATCACGGTCTTTCTGTGTTTCGATTTCTATCGATTTATTTACATTTCTGCCTGATCGATGTCAGTAGCCCACGCTTAAAATCCCGATTCACTATTTGCTGAGTAATTCAAGTCACAGTTCGATTTTATTTGGAAAAGGAACTCAATAGCAGGCAATGTCGCGGGTGTACGTGGGGAACTTAGATCCCCGGGTAACCGAGCGGGAACTGGAGGACGAGTTCAGAGTCTATGGCGTTCTGCGCAGTGTATGGGTAGCTCGTAAACTACCTGGACTAGAATTCCTCGATATCTGCAAGCTTTTATTTCATATTTGGATGTACAATAAGCGCAATCGAAAAATTTCAAAGAAAATGGATACCTATTCATATTTCCGTGAAAAATTAAATGCCTGTCGGGAAGCATTGGAGGTGCGATGCACAAAGTTTCAAAGAAATGCAGCTCTATTGAGACGTCAATTAACTTGGCAATTCAATGGACACCTGAAGAAGAAAGGTATCAGTGGGCATATTAAAGTTAACTTCAATGAGGAGAGACTGTATGTGGAGGTTAAGATGCCGCAGGATGCATCATCCAGTAATGCTGTTAGGGACACAAGGGGGTTGTCAGGTGGAGAGCGATCTTTCTCCACGCTCTGCTTCGCTCTCGCTCTACATGAAATGACAGAGGCACCATTCCGTGCAATGGACGAGTTTGATGTGTTTATGGATGCTGTTAGCAGGAAAATAAGCCTGGACACTGTTGTGGAATTTGCTTTAGCGCAAGGATCTCAGTGGATGTTTATTACACCACATGATATCAGCTATCATGAAAAACGTGGACAGTTCTTCAGGATATGGGAAAGGTTCCAGCCTCATATATATATATTTTTTTTGAGGCATTAATCCCTGCTATCATGATGACGTGCCTGTATTGGTTTGATCACAACGATTAAATTTGCATTGTTTGCAGCGTTTAGCAGCATTCGATGAAGTCGTGGTAGGATTGTGGCCTGGAATGGAGAAGAGGCCATGGATCGAAGCTGTGCCAAGGTGAGGTGTAAGCATTTCATATTGAAGAGAAAGATCGCTAGAGTGAATTTGCATATTGAAGTTTTATTGTGGTAAATTTGATGGCATGGGAAATAGTTATCCTTGGGCAGAGATAGATAAATTAAAATTTGAAGAGTTTATGCTTTTATTTAGTTTCTTGGAATCATGCTTAAAGATTATTGAGCCTTATTGAGCCTAGCTAACTCAATGTAGGTAAAGTTATTTTGTTAGAATTAGCTACTCTAACAAATGACAGGTGAAACATGGAGTTCCAAGAAGTTATTTGAACAGACAAAGATGCCCAAGATTTGAACAATGAACAGATGAGGTAAAGGAGCAGCAACAAAGTTATGGTGGACAACAAAGTAAATGTTTGTTTGAGTTAGTGTGGTTTGTGGAATAGACTCCCTAGCATGTTATAAGCAAGTCCAGTTGTTGTAATGGTCATTGTATGTACCCAGAAACTCCAAAATGTGGAATGAAATGTAAGCTTTTTAAAGGCATTTGAAAGTTCATGGTGATCTTAAAACCACTTTGTAATGGTTTATGGTCAGCCTGAAACCATCTTTTGTCACTGTAAAGTGATGGTTGGTGGTGATCCAGAAACCATCTGTAGAGCCTTTGTGGCTGCTTTTGTCACTGTAAAGTGATGGTTGGTGGTGATCCAGAAACCATTTGTAGAGCCTTTGTGGCTGGTTGCCTTTGTGGCTTGAGGTGCCTTTGTGGCCGTACGTACACGAGTGGCCGCGTGTGCATGAGAGCTGTGTGCTCAACAGAGCTTTGTGCTCAATTTTAGCAGGTGGACTGCAGTAACACCTGGCCTCAGATGATTTATAAATCTCTGAGAAGAAGGGGGTTGGTGTGCTTTCTTAGCTGACAGTTGTGCCGAGAAGTACAATTGGCGCGACTGTTCAGTACATACTCGTGCCAATGCGCCAAATCACGGGAATGGCGCGGAAGCGCACGATTTTTTATTCAGGAAGACGCCAACTCAACTTTATGGGGGTCCGCGGGAAGCCTCAACTTCGTTTGACAATTTGCGGAGAAGCAGGTCGGAGAAGTTGCGGACCTATCCGAGAGAGGTAGATTGGAAGATCCGCGGGAAGCCTCAACTTCGTTTGACGGTTTGCGAGAGGAGCATATCGGAGAAGTTGCGGATCTGTTCGAGAGAGGCAAATTGTGTTTTGGAGGTTCTGCACATGCAATTCCCCTGATGGTGGTGGATTTGTAGGTACATATATGCAGTGAAAACGGTCGACAGAATCATGTATGCGAAGGACATCCTACAGGACTAGCGGTTGCAGCTGTTGGTACCCATGCATTCCGGTGGATGGTTTCTCATTTATATGGACGTCGACATATTCTTTGTTATGTTTGACCACAACCAGACTTTGTGAATCACTATCATGACAAGTAGTCATTAAGGGGGGGTGTTGGAAATATTTAATTCCTACTTGTCTATGGTTGTAATTCTCCATTTTAGGAGTTTGTTCCTACATAATAGGAATTAGCTAGAATATAGTTTCTCCTAGTTTAGTGTGTGGTTGAGAGAATCCCTCAACCACACTACTGTACGTCTAAGATAGAATTCCTATCTTGAGACTTTATCTTGTATAAATATGTGTGTAATTTCCTTGATTAATAATATAGAATATAGAGTGTGTGTATGTGTGTATACACTCTCCAGGTTCTCACCTGGAGAGCTATTTGATGAATAGCTGATTTTATCAACCGGTCCATGTAATTTTTTCCTCTGTTGGAAAATAGATCTTCTCCACTTTACTAGAATACTTACTTTTTCCATTATTTTTTAAAGTTATTAGACATTGTATAATAATTTTTAGAATTTTTTTTTTTAAAGAAGCATTATCAAATATTGTTTTTTCATCTTTTTTTTAACATCCCAATTTATGATATGGTCAAATATTGTTTCTTCATCTTTTTTTAACATCTCAATTTATGATATGGTCAATGGTTGAATACATAGGCTAAAAGAAACCCAAATAAATCTTTTACAATTTGCATATTATTATTCCTTGCCTAGGCAAGAGTCCAACATCATGTCAAGTGCCATGCCAAATTGATCAACAGTATGCAATTGTGCATTGTACTAAACAATTTGTAATTCATATCTATATGAAGGTTTCATCTATTTAGTTGTATATGCACATAATTTAAATGTCATTCAAATAAATTTTACCAAAATTATTATCTCGTATTTGAATTACAATTTTTTTTTTTTGGTATATTAATTATCAAACTTTGTCATATAACTTTAAATACAATTGTGCTTTGTAAAACAATTTTATAAAATAAATCATTTTTTTATTAACTTACATATATAGAAATATATATTAATCTTCTCCATATTATACTAATATTAATTTAAATATTTTATAATATACTTTTTATATATCATGATAAATATTTTATAATATACTTTTTATATATCATGATAGCAACTTCTATATACAAATTTTCTAATAACCTAACCCTTAATTTCAATAACAAAAACTGAACTGCTTTACAACACTTACTAAATCAGTCATTGATTTACTAATCCGCACTTGTTGCTCTATTAATCATTTCTCTTTAGCGCAAATAAAAGTGTGCCATCAACACTTAACATTGAGGCACGAGTTTATATTTACTGGTAATCCCAAAATTTCGAGCTTCTTTAACGCGTATTGTAATATAACGATGCCAATTATGAGAATGAATTTCATGTTAAACGAACAAATATGGTATGACTTTCATTTATCATATTTAAGGTTAATCAAAAGGGTTTTTTAGTGTAATATAACGAGATGAATCATGAGAATGAATTTCATTTTAAACGAACGTATATGGCATATCTATTTCATGTCAAACAAACATTTATGGCATGGATTTTTTCGTATTGATGTAGGTAGAGTGAATGTGAATAACCCATAAATTTTGGGGTTGAAATCCATCAAAAAGAAAAACCACAAATCTGTGGGCTCTTCCCACTGAATCCAATATTAGAAGTCTAAATGTTTTTCTTAGTCCAATAATTTAGGTTTAGAGTGGATCGATCAAGACCGTGCAAGAATATTAATAGAACTTTCCATATTACCTGCATTAGTTATGAGTTTGACAGCACGCTTAATTTTGACATTTATGACTGGAAAACTTGTTCTCTCACGAAGATCGCGATCTTTGGGTTAGAATATCTAATAAGAATATGTTCCTTTCACGCCACTGAAAATAGCAGTCATGTAAATGGGTTTCGTATGTCAATTCTTTCAAGTCAGGATGGGTAAGCATGTAAATATGTTTTACTGGAAATGAAAAGTAAAGAAAGGTCTCACAGGATGACAAATAAAAGTCAAGACACGAGTTTCCAGTTTCTTTGTAGAAATGTTAACAAGCCTGTCACGTGCAACCACATCAATCAAGATTTTCGGTTTTAAGGCTCGTTATTAGAAGGTGTTCTTTATATGATTATGGATAGTATTAGAATTGATATCAGACAACCTTGAATAATGTAGACTGCCGCGGCATCGTCGGCACCCGTAGCGTTTAGAAGATACGTTGGACAATTTTTTTTGCTTGAAACTAGGGGAAGAAAATTGTATTTCAATGGTCATAGTGTCCGCATTGGAAAAAAAATAAGTGAATTCTTTAATTTCTATATTATTTACTGGTAATGCACAGGGTTTTTTTGACATTTGACAAGATCAGTGACAACATGAATGACGTACCTAAGCAATGTTAGGTAACGGGTATGTTAGGAGAGACGACAGCAAAGACATTTTCCATGGAAGCTGCATCTGCCGCTGTTGTGTGTAAGTAAAAGTTTGGAGTTTGGTGGCTGACTTATGATGGGTTGGGTTCATCTCTATTTTGATTAAAGATACTACAATATTTTCTAATTTTTATGACATAATCTAAATCAATTGTTTGACATTTTTCGGAATTTTGGAATGTTTTATAATTTATAATTTAGAATCTGATAGATAGGTTGAGTCAAATTCGTGTCTATCAAATTTGTGGAATATCTAGAATCTGAGCTGAAAGAGCCAAAAACAAACTCTTAAAATGAGTGTTTGGTGAATATTAGGTGACCAGTCCCCGCAGTAGCTATTTCCTTTGACTCCGCCCTAAGAGGGAAGGAAACAACTGGCTCTGCTATTTAAACTTTGATAACCAATTGATTCAGTTGACAAACCGGCTTAACAATAAACTCATATGGAAAACCCGATCCAACTCTAATACGAGATTGAGTTGGCCAGTGAAAGCAGCTGCTGAATAACCACTTGTTCGCGGGTCAGAACCCATCGGTTTTCCTTCACTGTCTATCCGCTGCTTCTGTTGAAGCTCATAAGGAGGCAAGCTGGAAGCTTCTGCTTACCGGAAAATACAAGCAATTCAAACGTAATTTGCTCAGATGTCACCCTTCTTCGCGGGTTTGGTTCGTTTTCATTAGTTTAAACCATGACCTAGAACCATTATTTTGTTGAATTCTCGTTCAAAAATTCAATTCAATTAATACTTTCTTTCTTTCAAAAATGATTTTATTTAAAAATATATATATATTTTCATGTTAGAATGGTTTGATTTAAATAACATAATATTTTTTTTTATTATTATTATATATATCTGTGTGTAGAGATTAAAATTAAACATTTGAAGAAAAATCGAGATGGGTGCCTTTCAAGATGTAGGGAGAGGGGGTGAATGGCGAGTTGCTTCCATCCCACGAAGTTGTGAACCGAGGGATTTGGTTCACAATTAAGGTCTGCAAGACCATTTTATTAATTTTGACATTTTATTGGTTACAGATGAAAATAGACGATGGTTATATCACGCAGTTTCAGAGCATGTTACTTGTGTGGTGAAAGGAATTACGAAGGTCATCTTCATGGCAAATACCGTAGACAGCATTCATGTGTTTGGTTTGATGGTAATTTGTTTAATGAACTTGGTGTGGGCATCAAAGTTGGAAGGAGTTGCAGTTGTGACATGGTGATGTTGTAATTTCACTAGTTGTGAGACCGTGTTTAGTGAGGATGCACCTGACCAACCATTGTTTTTAGTGTTGCGAGGTTATTGTTTCATTCCATACTCCACAAAACCAACAGATTGTGGTTAAATATTCGTACTTATCCCATACTTTGTTTTGATATAATATATCTCCTTATCTACAGGGTCATCGATTTTTGCAATGATCAAGGGAGGAAAGATTGTTATTTCTTATCTTTTTATGGCTGTGTGGGGGCACAGGTGTATTGCCATCCATCCTGTTTGTGAGTGATCATTTTTCACTTGGGAGACCACGAAAGCTTCACCACTTGAAAGCTTCACTTTTTGGGTCACGTGAAGTCATTTAAACGTCAATAAGGGACATGCATGATGCAAGTGTTGGAAATATTAAAGTCACCTGCCGTGTCCTTGTACTGGAAGAAAGAATTAATGTTTTATGGGCTGCAGCCATAGATTGCAGAAGAGAATTAATTTTGAAGTATGGGCGAAGTTAATTTCATAGAGGAACTAAGATTTTCCCGTAGTTCTAATCTACGAAGGAGCAGAAAGACAGTCATTTTGGGCTTTAAAGCCCTCAACAACCAAAAATGAATGAAATTGATCGAACAGGCGGAAGTCTTTTATGAAAGGGAGGACAAGTGGTCCCTACCACTTAAGTGCTTTAGCGCAGATCGCAAAGCGCAGCTTTCAGTTTTGAAGAGCAAAGTGTCATGTTGATATGGATTATTTGCGATGTGCGATCGTCGTGCCATCACACGATCACAACATCGCAATGTCGCAGAATCACCCTCCGCCCATGACAGAGTTTCATTGAAAGTTGCGATGTGCGATCATCACGCTATCGCACGATCGCACAACCGCATGTCATATGTATGATCTGCCGTTTGAATTGTATGCGATGCGATTGTTGGGACATCGCAATATCGCATCATCGCATTTTTTCTTATTCCACCGCATATGTTATGTCGCATTTTTATTGTTCCGTCGTTCCGCCATCGCAAATCGCAAATGGCCGACTACGAAGTGGTCCCCACTCGTACTTCACGCTATATTATAGTTTTATGTTGCGCAAAGGTTTTTTAATTATATTTGGTTTATTTCTTTTGTTTTGGTTTTGTTCCCGCCGTGCCTTATATAAAGGTGAAAAAGGCCCGAGTGCCACAAGGGGATATATTTTTTTGCTATTATGTTTCGCACAGCAGAGCGGAGCAAAAGGAAAACACAGTAGTGTTGTAGTGTTTTAAAGGAGACGAGTTTACTCTCTATTGTTTGGAATTATCGATATTCCAACATGGTATCAGAGCTAGTTCAGGCTCTTTGAAGGTTTCAAAGAAGCTGAAGAAGAAGAAGACTTGTTGCAGCGTTTTCTCCAGCAGTGTGAAAGCCCAACATAAGTCAAAAGTTCAGGTATTTCTCAAGGATAACAGTGTTGTTGTTTATGTTTAAAAGAGTTTGTTCTTTCAGAGAAGGAAAGACAGTTTGTTTAAGTTCAGAGTTCAGTTTAAGAGCAATGGCTGGACCAAGTACTGGAATGAGTCTTGGAAATGTTCAACTTCCACATTTTAATGGAAAGAACTATGATTATTGGGCCATTACCATGAGAGCCCTATTTGTTTCACAAGACCTATGGGAGTTTGTAGAAGATGGTTTTGTTGAACCAGCTGATGAGCAGGCTTTTAATGCCTTAACTCAAGCAGAGAAAGATTTATTGAAGAACAATAGAAAGAAGGATGCTAAGGCCCTCTTCTATTTGTATCAGGCAGTAAATGAAAGTTTGTTTCCAAGGATAGCAGCAGCTACGAGATCCAAGGAAGCATGGGAAACTCTGAAAGTAGCCTATCAAGGCATGGATAAAGTTAAGATAGCAAAACTTCAGTTGCTGAGAAGAGATTTTGAAACTCTTTGCATGAAAGAGTCAGATAATGTAGACACATTTTTTACACATGTGATTGGGATTGTAAATTAGATAAGATCCCATGGAGAAACTCTGGAAGAGAGAAGAATTGTAGAGAAAATTTTGAGATGTTTACCCTCAAGGTTTGATGTAATTGTTACCACCATAGAAGAGATCAAAGATATCTCACAGTTCACAGTGGATGAACTTCATGCCTCACTGATAACTCATGAACAGAGATTGAGCAGAGATGAACACTCATCTCTTGAGCATGCCTTCAAGACCCAGATGCCTACAGGAAGAGGAAGAGGTCAAGGCAAAGGAAGAGGAAGAGGCAGAAGCCAGAACAGAGGTGGAAGGAACAACCCTTCTCATTCACATGGAAGGAGCAATAGTCAGAATCAGAGCCACGGCCAATGTAACAGCCAGCAATGTGAACATCAACACCAACATGCTCATGGAAAAAGGTATGACAAATCCAATGTCCAATGTTATTATTGCAAGAAATATGGGCACTATGCCAATGAGTGCAGAAAGAAGCAAAATGACATGAAGAATAAGCAAAATTCTAATGTAGCAAAAGAATAAAAGAACCCAAGTAATGTGTTGTTAGCTTGTAATGTAGCACAAGACAGAGAATATGATGTTTGGTTCTTAGATTCTGGATGTAGTAATGATATGACTAGCAACAAAGCAATGTTTGCCAATCTAGATGAAGATGTTAAATCTGAAGTGACCAGAGGGAGTGATACTAAGATCTCTGTCAAAGGAAAAGGCAAAGTTAGTATTCGAGCAAGAAATGGGGAGCAGAAATTTGTCCCTGATGTATATTATGTTCCAGGTCTGAAATGTAACCTTTTGAGCATTGGGCAGCTCATAAATAAAGGTTACAATGTAATATTTAAATATGATGTGTGCACAATAAAAGATATACCTCCGAGCAAGAAAATTATTACTGAAATTCAAATGACCAGCAATAGAATGTTTCCACTCAAGCTCAACATTGACTTGAAGGGAAAAGGAAAAAGTATAGCAACTGTAACACAAGAAGCCTTTCAGAAGGAAGAAAAGGATGAAAATTGGTTATGGCACTTGAGATTTGGACATCTCAATTTCGGAGGATTAAATTTGCTGCACAGAAAAGGAATGGTAAGAGGTTTAACATTGATTGAGAAGCCTGACAGCCTATGTGAAGGCTGCATCTTGGGAAAGCAACACAGAAAAAATTTTCCTTCAGGGAAAAGCATAAGGGCTAAAGCACCCTTAGAAATCATTCATTCAGATTTATGTGGACCGATGCAGACAGCATCAGTTTCAGGCAGCATTTACATGCTCACCTTCATAGATGATTTCACAAGAAAAGTGTGGGTTTATTTTATGAAATACAAGAGTGAAGTTTTTCAGAAATTTTGCCACTTTAAAGCTCTTGTAGAGAAACAAAGTGGGTAGTACATTAAAGTCCTCAGAACTGATAGAGGAGGAGAATATATCTCAAAGGAATTTCTGCGTTTTTGCAGAGAGAACGACATACACAAGCAGTTTACCACAAGGTACACACTGCAACATAATGGAGTTGCTGAAAGGAAGAATCGAACCATAATGAAAATGGTGAGAAGTATGCTAAAGGAAAAACACTTGCCGAATGAGTATTGGGCAGAAGCAGCAAACTGTGTTGCGTATATTTTAAATAGATGCCCCGCAAAAGCTGTGATGAAAAAAGTTCCAGAAGAAGCGTGGAGTGGCAGAAAACAGGGAGTCACCCACATGAGAGTTTTTGGATGTGTGGCATATGTACACATTCCTGACAAGTTAAGGAAGAAATTGGATAGTAAGGGGGAGAAGTGCATTTTCCTTGGATACTGTGAATATTCCAAAGGCTGCAGTTTGTATAACCCATCCACAAAGAATTTTGTAATAAGAAGAGATGTGCAATTTATTGAAGAGGAAGCATGGGATGGAAGCATTGAGAAAACAGTCAATGTTAAAAGTTGTTTGTCTCATGATGAAGATGAAGAAGATGTGGTTGAAATTAACAACTCATCGGTAGCACAACCTCCACCAACGCAAGGACAACAAAGGACGCCTCAAGCGGCAGTGAGAACACCCTTGAGAAGAAGCATGAGTGGTTCACCAAGTACACCACACGGAGCAGAAATGAGTGCTTCATCAAGCACATCTACACCAAGTGAACGAGGAACAAGGTTCAGAAGCCTTAGAGAAATTTATGAGCAAGGAGAAGCAAATGAAGGTATGAATTCCTTATTTGCTTTGTATTGTGAGGTTGATGATCCTATTCATTTTGAAGATGCTATTAAAGATAAAAAATGGATAGAAGCTATGGATGATGAAATTAAAGCCATAGAGAAGAACAAAACATGGGAGTTGGTTGATCTCCCAGAAGGAAAAGAAGTCATTGGAGTTAAACGGGTCTATAAGACCAAGAGCAATGCTGAAGGAAAAATAGAAAGACACAAGGCCAGACTTTTTGTCAAAGGATATAAGCAGAAGCAAGGGATTGACTATGAAGAAACTTTTGCACTAGTTGCAAGAATGGAAACAGTGAGAGCAGTGCTATCCATAGCAGCGCAAAACAAATGGAAAGTATACCAGATGGATGTAAAATCTGCATTTTTAAATGGAGTTTTAATGGAAGAGGTATATGTGGAACAACCTCTCGGATATGAGAAGAAAGACCAAGAGCATAAGGTCTGCAAATTGAAGAAAGCTCTGTATTGGCTGAAGCAAGCACCAAGAGCATGGTACAGTAGCATAGACTCCTATCTACTGAAAAATGGATTTGAAAAATGTGAGGGAGAACCCACCCTATACATCAAATAAAATGATGGTAAAAGGTTAAATGTTGTTTTATATGTTGATGATTTAATTTTTACAGGTAATGATGATTACCTTGTTGAAAATTTTAAAACAGTCACAAAAGATGAATTTGAAATGACTGACATGGGTTTGTTGAGATACTTCTTGGGAATAGAAGTGGATCAAGGTGAGAAAGGGATTTTTATATCTCAAGCAAAGTATGTGAATCAAGTTCTAGAAAGATTTAATATGCAGGAGTACAAATCTGCAATTACTCCCACATTAATGGGATTGAAGTTGAATAAAGATGACAGCAGCAAGGATGCTGATCCAAGTCTATATAAAAGCATAGTTGGCAGCCTCATGTATTTGACTGCAACTAGGCCAGATATTATGCATGATGTTAGTTTAATTTCCAGATTTATGGAGAACCCAAAAGAAGCACATTGGCAAGCAGCGAAGCGAATTCTGAGGTATGTGAAAGGAACAAAAATATTTGGTATTTTGTATACAGCTTCAGAAAATTTAGAGTTAGTTGGATACACTGACAGTGATTGGGCTGGAAGTGTAGATGATTGGAAGAGCACTTCCGGTTATGTTTTTCATATGGGTTCAGGAGCCATTTCATGGGCTTCTAAGAAACAGCTGATTGTAGCATTGTCTACAGCAGAAGCAGAGTATGTGGCAGCTACAGCAGTAGCATGTCAAGCAATTTGGATGAGAAGAATGTTGAGAAGTCTTTGTTAAGAACAGGTAAAAGGGACAGTGATTTATTGTGACAATAGCTCAGCTATTGCATTGTCAAAGAATTATGTGTTTCATAAAAGAACAAAGCACATAGACACAAAATCTCATTATATCAGAGAATTGGTGAATAATGGAGAAATTGTTTTACAGCATTGTAAAACAGAAGAGCAATATGCAGACATTCTAACAAAGCCATTAGGGCAGAAAACATTTGAATTTTTGAGAAAATGTTTGGGTATTATTGATAACCCAGCAGCTGACTTTAAGGGGGAGTGTTGGAAATATTAAAGTCACCTGCCGTGTCCTTGTACTGGAAGAAAGAATTAATGTTTTATGGGCTGCAGCCACGGATTGCAGAAGAGAATTAATTTTGAAGTATGGGCGAAGTTAACTTCACAGAGGAACTAAGGTTTCCCCATAGTTATAATCTACGGAGGAGCATAAAGACAGTCATTTTTGGATTTAAAGCCCTCAACAACCAAAAATGAATGAAATTGATCAAACAAGCGGAAGTCTTTTATGAAAGGGAGGACAAGTGGTCCCTACCACTTAAGCGCTTTAGCGCAGATCGCAAAGCGCAGCTGTCAGTTTTGAAGAGCAAAGTGTCATGTTGATATGGATTATTTGCAATGTGTGATCGTCGTGCCATCGCATGATCGCAACATCACAATGTCGCAGAATCACCCTCCGCCCATGACAGAGTTCCATTGAAAGTTGCGATGTGCAATCGTCGCGCCATCGCACGATCGCACAACCGCATGTCATATGTATGATCCGTCGTTTGAATTGTATGAGATGCGATTGTTGGGACATCGCAATATCGCATCATCGTATTTTTTCTTATTCCACCACATATGTTATGTCACATTTTTATTGTTCCGCTGTTCTGCCATCGCAAATCGCAAATGGCCGACTACGAAGTGGTCCCCACTCGTACGTCGCGCTATATTAAAGTTTTATATTGCGCAAAGGTTTTTTCATTATATTTGGTTTATTTCTTTTGTTTTGGTTTTTTTCCCGTTGCACATTATATAAAGGTGAAAAAGGCCTGAGTGCCACAAGGGGATGTATTTTTTGCTATTCTGTTTCGCACAGCAGAGTGGAGCAAAAGGAAAACACAACAATGTTGTAGTGTTTTAAAGGAGCGGAGTTTACTCTCTATTGTTTGGAATTATCGATATTCCAACAGCAAGTTGGGAAGTTTTGTGGCCCTCACATCGAATGGACCATGGCCCATACAGATCAACGACATAGATTGTGTTGCATCACCGACTTGCACAATTTTGATGCTCGCAGGTGGTGCAGCGAAATACCAACCGAAACACGTAGTGGGTCACCGGTGGAGTGGTGTACCAAACCACCTTCACCGTCATGCCAAAACCGCTTGCGGGAGGAGGGTGGGAGCATTCCACCACATCATCTACCACCAACTCACCCAACATGTGCGTCCACGCCTCTACGTCGCCCGCTAACCCACATCTCCTCAACACGTCACTACATCATGTTATCTGCCTACCACCACATTATCCATATGATGACATCACCTCTGGAAAATGACATCATCGTGACATCATCACACCTATTTAGAAATGCACATGTTGTGGCACAAAATTCCATAATATTTTTCTCTTTTATAAAATGACCAATGGGGAATCATTTCGTTCATTGTTGTTGTAAAATTGTTGGAGCAGCTAAATCTCAACCGAAGCTTATAGGATAGTTCACATCCAATAAACATCAACCATCAACCTTCCATGAGCCCCACTCGTTACACGGACCCTGAAAAAACACCTAGTGCTACTTGGATGATGTCCCTCGACTATGAAGGCCACGACAATGGGCACTACCTAAACACCATTATAAGTACCCTTTTAGCCACCTATCTTCCCCCTAAAGTTGTGCTAATCCGAGTCCAAATTTTCTAAAGCCACTTACAAACTTTAACTTGGTTTTGCCCTTCTAAATCTTGGTAGGAACTTCTAGCCCCTTAAACCTAAATACCAGACCAACAAATAACTCTTTCATGCCCCAAATAATTCCTTTGATTACATCCATGGTACTCACAATATTCTTATCCTTTCCCTTCAACCTTTAAGTTCAATCAAAGGTTACTCTATTCAATGAAATCTAATTTCAATATGTGAGACAACCTAGCTTCAGTTACTTCCCTAGAAATGGAGAAGCCTTATGAAGAATAACTAGATGCCTATACAGAAATCCATGATCTCTCCCTTAGTACCAAATGTATGTACGTTGCCATTTTGGAGGTTTATTCAACTTTTCTTGAGAACGATTGACATAGACAACCTTTTTTTAAGTAACCTAGTGAAAGAAGTGGTACCCAAATTCTATGATTTCTTAGAAATAATAACCTCGATTGTTCCACGTTATAATTTTTATAATATGACTATCTCTTCTATCACATGATCCTTATTTATTTTGGTATTAACTCTAGAAGAAATAATAAGAATGATATGCTTCCCATACCAAGCTACATTACAAAGCTTGGATGAGGCTACAATGCTCTGATACTAGAAGATGCTCACTAAAGAAAAAAACTCAAAAGTGTTGACAGAACACGTGCCTGTAGGAGTGGTCGCTCCAATAGGCGCCCCACCCTATTCCATAATGAGATTTTTTTGAAAAGTTTGGAAAACCATCTCCATGATTACATAGGTACTTGGCATGGAAGAAGACATAAAAGTTGATGAGACAATGTTAGGTTTCCTAGTATCCCTATGTGACATTGACACAAAAAATTATGTGCTATTTGATTTCTCCCAATATATATCTGATCCAAGTGGATATTGGTGACCACCCAAGGCTGTCTGGGATAATGGCTTGGAGCTTAGTATTCCACCATTCCTTGGTATGCACCTAGTGTTAAATGTGGACTACCTTCAACCCTACTTTGCACCTTTGTTGGACACCTTCGACATTGCAGATCCAATTATATTACGTTGTCAAAGCTGGCCAACTCTTGCACCTTGGCAAGTGGCTCACCATGGACCAAGTTGAGCAGAAGTTCCCTCATCTTAGGGAGGAACTCAACGCAATGGGGACCATTTCTTTGTAAGGGGGGAGGAATGATCTGGGTGGATATTGGTGGCCATCCACCCATTCCACCTGGGGCCCCATTATTGTTTCTTGCAGTTTTTTATTTTCCTTAATTGTAGCAGAGTTTACTATTTGTAGCAGTTTTTCGGGTCTTGAACTTCCATAACTGTTTTGAAGTCGTCAAAGTCATTTTTGGGGAAAACTGCGAGCAACATTGGCCTTTAAATGATGTTTCTCACTCAAAAGTTATAGTCCTCGTATAGATATTTCTAATGAGGTGTTGTGCCCGTAAAATGGAGATCGTATGCCAAAGTTATGTCTCCAAGAAGTTGATGTAGCAATTTATCCAAATGGAGCGCATAGTTGTGGCACTTCATATCCTAGGGTTAGGTTTTTGGATGTTTAGGGTTTATGATTGTTTCTCAATAATAAATATTCCTTTGAGACTCATTGTAAAACATTTGAGAGACCTGTAGTTGCCATATTTCTTATGAGAGATAAAATACTTGCGCCCTAGCTATTTTGTTTCCACTATGTTTGTAATCATATTTCAGTTATTTGATATTAACGAAATGAAGTGTTGTTTCCATTGCATCTTTGTATTTATGCTTATATTTTTATTCTATTGGGTTCCTGCATAAGTCCAAATTAGTGGTATTAGAGTGGTATGTTCTTTCTATGTTTTTCTTTGCATGTCCCCAATGAGTTAGCACTTGATCTAGAACATAGTTACCAATCAAACAGGTAACTGAAATGGTAGGTACTTTTTTGAGGTAGCTAAAAAAACACTCGATTTTGAAAAGTGGTGATGTAGAATCACCCTTTTTTTTGGAGCATAGTTTTGGCACTTTAAATTTTCTTATGTCTTTTTTTTTTTAATAGGTCATTATTCTTATGTCGATTTTGAAAAATTGTGATGTAGAATCACGTTCGTTTTTTTTAGCATATTTTTGGATCGTTAAATTTTCTTTGATTTATTTTTTAAATATCATGATTTTCATGTTGATTTTGAAAAGTGGTGATTTTTTAAACATTTATTTTAAAACTTTAGTGATTTTCATGCTAATTTTGAAAAGTATTGATGCAACATCAATAAATTTTCTTTAGAGTAGTGATTTTCATATTCGTAATAAAACTTAAAAATAAAATAAAATGATATGACAAAAACAAGTCAAATATAAAAAAATATAAAAAAGAACCAATAAGAGTTAAAAAATAATAATAATAACTTGTAAAAAGAAAAAAGAAAAAAAAATTCCAAAAATAAAAAAAATAAAAAAAAATTCTTTTAAGTTATTAAATAAAAAACAAAAAACAATAGCATAGTTAAAAAAATGATAAAAAAAATCAGAATTGAAATTTAAAAAGAAAATTTAAATGAAAAAAAGTATATATATATATATATAATAGGTTGGTATAAAGACACGAGGGCCTGGTTAAACCATTTGGAGATCGACGATAATATTGCATTGCAAAACATCAGTAACATTAAAAAAATTGTTACTTCTAAGTTGAAAGAGAAAATGTGGTGTGAGAAAGAACTAGCAGCTAAAAGAAAATTAAGGTATTATAAGGAGGTCATCAACCCCACCTTAGAAGATCAAAAGTATTTCTCTGTTTTAACTAGCTCAAAGAAGAAAATTAATATAGCCAAGATTAGAATGAACTCTCATGAGCTCCATAGTGAAACAGGTCGTAGGACAGTTCCTAAAACACCATGGATGGAAAGGATCTACCATCTATGTGAGAATATGAACATCGAGGATAAAAATCACTTCCTCTTAAAGTGCCCCGCGTACAACCACATTAGAGCTCAATCTCATAATCTTTGTTGCAATACTGACCTTCCTAGCCTTTTAAGATGTCAAAATTATAGTGAGCTGGGGAGGCTTCCCTCTAAGATTTTTAAGCGTAAGAATAAAATCTTAAATCAAATTAAATAACTCTTTTCTTTAGGTCCGATAGACTAAAGATTGGTCTCACTGGATGTTAACCACCACCATCATCATATATATATATATATATCAAAAAATCATTTAGTCTATCGAACCTAAATGATTTGCAAATAGATTTCAAATATCAAAACTATTTTGAGGTCAGAATCGGTGATGGGACTTGTATTTGTATTTTCTTACTACTATCAAATTAAATTTAGATTAATTTAAAAAATTATATCTTTCTACCCATCAAATTAGATCTTGATTAATATGGAAGATTCAGAACCAATAACAAAGCTAGTTTAGAATGAGTCTCAATTTTAAATATAACTTTTGTTTGTGAAATTTATTAAATCTCCAAATCATCTGAAGTTAAAAATTAAATATAATCATAATATACGACATTGTGGAAGTTAATGTAGGTTTGAATATCTAGAATCTAGTGTAATGTGATTGACTAATAAAGAAATTCAAGTAAACACTTCACCCCTTTTCCAAAAAAAAAAATACTAAAATTTAAATAATAAAAAAAACTAAACAAAAATCAAATTTATGAAAAAATCCTCAATAATAATTTAAAGTAATTGCAATAAAGATGAACCAAATTCAACCCATAGAGGCATACTTCTTCCTATACCCCATGGAGGATAACGTCCGTGAGGAGCACTCTTAATAATGGACAAGTGATTGTAATCACATTAGAGACACCCTCTTTGGAAATTAGTAAAATAAAATTTCGATCTTGTGATCTGGAATTAAAGATTTGATGTTGCAATATTAATGTCTTTATCACTCTATATTAATGAAGATGTTTTAATATTAATTTTTTTAAATATTTATAATTATTAAACATGTTTATTTTTTATATATAATTAATTTTCACATTTATTTGATACAAAATTAATATAATAATTATTAAATAATCAATAACATTAAATTTTAGATTTATTATATTTTCACTTGCAGTGTTATATTGCTTTTAACTTTTATTAAAATTAAAAAATATCTTCTAAAAATTCTCAAAAAATTTTATATTATTTATCAAAAATTTATATTGAAATAAATTCTTATATTTTTTATTTTTATTTTTTATAAATCAATTTTTTAAATTTATTGCTTTTGAGAAATTTTAGGTAGTTTTAAAAATATTTGTTAAAAAATTAAAAAATTTAATAATGGCACTTAATAATATAATTTTAGTTCCTAGATGCGGGTAATTAAGAGAGGAGGTTATATGGCGAGCTCATGGTCTGGCAAGTGACTTAGCCATATGGCCATTCACAGATCTCAGCGGCAGACATTAAATTGCCTCAACTGCTCCCACAATTGCAAATTAACTCCGCTCAATTGTCGATGCCATCTCCGGTCCTTCAAAATGAATACACCTGGTCGTCTTCCTCCTTCGCCTCTAACGTTGAGCTGCAATTGCCCCCCTGGAGTCTCAGAGTCGAGCCGCCGAATGCCTATAGGGCGGCGCTGTAGTCTCCTCTGCTACATTGAGGTGATTCTCGGCCTGCACTTCTCTCAGAGTCGTCTTTGTAGTTTGAATTCCGTCCCTGTGGACAGACATTCCTTTGCTTCTGGGTCCTCGGCTCCACTGGTCTCTTACCCTACTGCTATCTCGACTCAAAGCTCTCATCCACCCCACCGCCCCATTATGCCCCGTCTTCGCCATCGAATGAGCTGCTGCTGAGGCAGCAACAGAGGTAGAGATTCTCATCCATCTCATTCTTCCCACTCTGATACTTCCCCATATTCCCTGGAGCATTCTCATGGACGCTATTCGGCCACCCGCAGTGGACATGGCTGCGCTGGAATCTCAGGAAGATCTCGCTCTCCGCCACCGCTTCCTCCTGCCACCACCTTATCCCTAACACTGCCCCAGTTGGAGACAACCACCTCTCCGCAACCCACCCACTCTGTTCAATTACATTATTTGTGCACCTTGGACCGCCCACGCATAACTGCTACCATCACCATCTCCTTCAAAGAGGATCCCACCAGTGCGGCCTGCCTTCGACCCAGAAAACTGCAGAAGTCCTCCAACCAAGGAGCTCCATCCGTAGTAGAGAAGAGTGACCTAGCCTCCAGCAACAGAACTAAAGGCTCCAACAATAGCAGCAAAGATTTGAAGGGTGGTAAAGACGCTTCTGGCAAAGCTCGTGATAGCATGGAGTCTCAAAACACAGCGGATGCCACCCACGACAAGCTTACAGATGACACTGATGAGTATAGGTGTCTTATTGTGGAAGAGACACCTCCCTCTCCAAATGACACTTAAGAACTCAAGTTCTTTCTGGATTCTAGTTTCTGGTTCCAAGTTTTTTGGGCCTCTTTATATGGTTTCTAGTTTTAAGGTCTGTTTGAGAACTGAAAACATTTATCTTTTTTCCATGTGCGACGCTGGTTTCCTCTTTGTGGGCAGTGATAGAACAACCAAATGGACTTGTTTCTTCTTTGTGGGCAGCGATAGAACAACCAAATGGACTGGTTTCCTCTTTGTGGGCAGTTCCTATTTTGTTATTTATGAGCCTTTGTGGGCAGCCCCCATTTTGTTATTTTTGAGAATTATGCCTTCAGAATAGGCTTGATCTACAAAGACTCAAGCATCCATATATTTTTATGTTACAGTAATAGAAATTAGTTTTATTTAAACAAAAAAAATACAATTTTAGTAATTAAATCAAAATTAGAAAGATTTTACTTTCATAATAATAACACATAATAATACAATTTAGTAATTATATAAAAGTTCTAAAGATTTTACTTCCATAATGTGCGTGTGAAACCTCCACACCTTATTTATTTATAAATAAATTTAGAACTTTTATAAGGAAATATAGATAGATTGTCTTAAAGATTGTCTTACTATATTAGATGGATAATCTATGAAATTGGAGAGGAAATTTAAATTGATATTAGAAGTTTATAAATTAATCTAATAAATTTTAAAAATTAGAAATTAAATAATAAAATTATAATAATAATAATTATAATAATAATAATTATAATATTATATAAATTTTGAAATAAAAAGTAATAAATTTTTTTAAAATATTAATTTATATTTTTCATATATATATATATATATATGAATAAGAGTTGTTTTTAATGTGATTTTTTGGATTTGTATGAAGATTTTTTGACGTGAATCGAGAGGACAAAATTAATGTAAATTATTGATTCATGTTATTTAAACTTTTCACTTTATATATAGATTCGACTGTAGAGCATTACAATTATGCAGAGTTTAGCCATCAAACTTGTGATTAAACTTGTGATTTCAATGAATTAATGAAATTTTAAACAAATTAAATCAGAAAAATAAATGAAAAAACTTTTTAAAATATCTAATTAAAAACAAACTACTATTTATCCAATCCACAGCAATTTAAAAAAGATCCATATTACTTTACAAAAACCCATTCACAAATTTGCAATTTTAAGCAATATTGTTGCTATTAGATTTAAAAGATGTCTTGGGAGAGCATTACAACTGCTAGAGGTGAAGTCGCTCGTTCCAAGTCCACCAACTCGGAATGAAAATATCATAGATAACAAATATGACTAGAGCCAGCCTAGCTATAGGTTCTTACTCTCAAAAGTCAATCGATATCTTCGAAGTTCGATTGTAGGGAAAGTAAAAGATAAAAAAACTAGTGGTTGTCCTATGGACTGCAATAACATGTCTAGCACTTGTCTCATGGATGGCCGCCGATTTGGCAAGCTGCTTGTACACATTAACCCAATTTTTAACATACACAGCATTTGTTCTCTACAACGGCTACTACCATCTTCAGCTTGTAGAATTCGCCAGTCCAAAATCCCCTCCTGCTCCTCTTGCTGCAGAACCACTCCCCGCTCGTCCCGCTCTCTGCTCATAATTTTGTTGCTGATCCATCCCACGATGTCAAAACTTATTCCATATTCCATTTCTTCTGTCGCTCTCTTTCCAGTTACAAGCTCCAGAATGACCACCCCAAAACTGTAGACATCACTCTTTTCGTTCACCTTCATACCCATGCAGTACTCTGCCCATGAATACTAATACAAATACTTATATTGTTTGATCAATCAATATTTACTTATATTACTTGAATTGCATCTAGGAAAACAAACTTGGTTTTTCTGAATAGCACAGTACTATATACTTTACCTGGAGCAATGTAACCATGAGAACCGGTGAAACCGGAGATTGTCAAACCATCCCCTAGTCCACAATCTAAATGAGGTAATATTCGCTTTGCTACACCAAAATCCACAATCTTGGCTCCAAACTCAGAGTCCAGCAATATATTACTCGATTTCACATCTTTATGCAATATTGGAGGACTACAATCATTATGCAAACAGAACAACCCACGAGCTACACCAACTGCAATCTTTTGTCACACTTGCCACTCCAATATTAGTGCCATGGATTCTGATCTTCCATGAAGGAACTCAAACAGACTTCCATTTTTTATGTACTCAAATACCAATAACTTGAAATCAGATTCTGCCTTTGAGATACAACACAGGAGCTTTAAGATGTTGGCATGTCTGATCAAACCAAGGATCTCAACCTCTGCTTCAAATTCTTTTTTGTTTTTCATAATGTTCTTCACAACCACTTCCTGCCCGTTCTGACCTTGTACACTTTTCCAGATCCTCCAGACCCAATCACATTCTCCTTCCTCAACTGCTGCAGGACGTATGCCTCTTTCAGTTCCACTCCAGAGTGAAAATATGTCACTTCCCATTCCAACATTGAGCTGCTTGGCTTTCCCAGAAACAGAGTTCTCACTCTACTACCCATTCCAACATTGAGCTGCTTGGCTTTCCCAGAAACAGAGTTCTCACTCTACTATTGGTAATGAAACACAAAAACAATATAATTGCCATGGCTAGCATAAAAATTGAGACTAAAATTATAGGAAAATAATGATGTAAATCTCTCTTGTTTGAAGAACATGATCTTAACCTATACTGGAAAGCCAGATCAGCACATAGCTCTGGATTGCCGAGAAAACTATTTTTATAGGCCAAACCCTTGAAAATGCTTGGAATTGAGCCAGACAAGTGGTTGGTAGAGACATTGAATGTACCTAATCTCAATTGCCCCAATTCAGGAGGAATTCGCCCCATCAGTAGATTGTTCGACAGGTCTAGAGTGTGTGAATTTGGCACGGACCCTAACCATGCTGGAATTTCCCCCTTTAACTGGTTGTTGGAAAGATTGAGCATAGTAAGGTGTGCCAACGAGGTATTCCCTTTTGGAATTTCCCCAGACAGCAAATTGTGATCAAGCTCGATGCTAATCACTGAACGCAAGCGTAAAAGCTCCTTAGGAAGAGGCCCCTGCAGTCCGTTATTGCTTGCAGTAAAGTTAACGAGATTCCTCAGCTGCCTGATATTTGGAGGAATGATTCCACTGAATAGATTGTTGGACATATCTAACCGTTTCAGCTCTTTTGCTCCACCAATCTGTGCAGGAATGTGGCCTTCAAGCATATTTGAATAAATCTTCAATTCTACAAGTATCTGAGAGCTCCATAACGCCAAAGGAACCTCACCACTTAGCTGATTTTGATAGAGTTGTGCGTATATCAGACTGCTGCAAGAGTCTAAGGGCTGCAAGCTCCCATTGAAATTGTTTGAAAATATAACCAACGCATAAATAATTCTTTCCTTGCATAGGTTTCTAGGCAGCGCACTGCCGAGATTATTTTCAAAGATAAAAAGAGAAAATGGAGAAGGCACCACCAAGCAAAGGTCACTGAGAACAAGATCATTTAACAAAACAATGATAAAGAGAGCACAGTTTTTCACAAAGAAAGCACCTATGCCTGACCAAAGTGACCACTACTGAGAACTTCAATTCATTACTGAAAATCTTAAAGACATTTTTTCTGTTCAATATATGATTTTTAGAAAGATCCAAGTCAAATGCTAAAATCACTCCAACGGTATGAATTGTTCTTCCATCGCATTTTTGAGCTTTTGAGAAATGGAGCAATGCGGTAGCAGGTGCGTCAAATTGCCAAGAAAAGCAGGAATTGATCCAGACAAGTGATTACTATTGAGGGACAGTTTCTCCAATTTGGGTAACATGCCGAAGCCTTGAGGAATATCTCCAGAGAAATTGTTATCCTCCAAGTAGAGACAGCACAACTCACCCAATTCATAGATGTGATGCGGCAACTTTCCATGGAAGAGGTTGGATGACAAATCCAAGGTCTTCAAATGGTTGCAAGCCAACAATCCATCGGGGAATGGACCTTCAAAGTGGTTGGATCGCACTATTAATGTTAGAATGTGTAATTCCTACTTGTCCAGTTGTGACTCTCTATGTATAGAGTTTGTTCCTATTCAATAGGAATTAGCTAAAACTAGTTTCCTTGTTTGGTATGAGGTTGAGATATTCCCTCAACCAACTTATTGTACGTCCAAGATAGATTTCCTATCTTGAGACTAATTCATGTATAAATGTGTGTAATCTATTTAATTAATAATATAGTTTGCATATTAAAGTTTTATTTTGGTATCAAAGCTGTAAAGGCCTGGACCTTGGCCCCTCCTGGGCTGAGGGAAATAAGAAGAATATATTTAGTTTATTTTGTCGATTGGTTTGGGCAGACTGGTGCGGTGAGCGTGACTGCACCTTGTGATTAGCAATTAGCGACAGCGTAGAGGAAGGTTTTCTGAACAGATTGCTAAAGCAAGAGATTATATTGACTTATTGGCGTCCTTGGACGAAGATTGGGCAAAGATCGGGTCAGAGAAGTTTTTCTTCTCGGTTTCATTATGATAACACAAGAAGTGTCTGTTTGCTTCTTGAAATTTGATATGTTCCTTGCGACACGATAGCTTTAACGCCATGGTCTGAATGCAGCTGAGTGAAAGTTCTAAACAAAGCGTTCTGAACTTCAGTGCTTATAGCATTCACAGGCGGGTAATCGACTATTATTACAGTAACTCTGTTAGCTCCTTTGTCGATTGTGACTTTCGCTCTGGCCATTTTTTCAGAGAACAGGACTTCTACATCCGGAGTTCTAGCCTTTCTAAGTTCGATCCAGAGTTCTTGATTTCTGCGTGGCTTTAAATAGTGCATTGAGGATCTGGATCTGGACCATTTAGCGGAAGATGGTGACAAATTCTATCTTGAAGAGGCTATTTTTTCAAAGATTGGCTCAGTTCTATTTTTTTAATTGATCAGAAATTGTCTGTGGCCTGGAGATCATGAAATTTTGGTGGATTTGATTTAGTTTTCAGAATGGAAATCAACGGCGTGCACGAGTATGGAAATGAGAGCTCCTTCGTGGTGCTGATCGATGAGAATAGCCATGTTAAAAACACCAATAACGACTGGACGACGATGGTTTATCTGAAGGGAAGAACAACGGAGGATGAAGGCGAGCTGAGGAGCAGAAAGCTGCTGCGGCCAGTGCCCTATCTGCTGGTGAAAGTAACAATAAAATTGCAGCATTTATTATTGCATGTTTTCTTGCTAGCTCTGTTGTTGCTGCAAAAGAAGCGGCTATGAACCCCGATAGGACAGTTTTTGATGTGAAACGATTGATTGGAATGAAGTTTGACAACAAGGAGGTCCAAAGAGACCGTGTGTTTCATCTTTTGAATCAGGAATCTGAGAATGCGTCCCCCATGTTGCATTGAAGGTTGTGCGTTGTTTTCCTCATCGGCATTTCTATATTACAAATGTGTGAAAATCGCTCGTATGTATGGTAAGTATTTTTTGGATTATTCATAAAAAAAATTATTGAGTTTAGCCAAATCAATGGGTGGTGATGTTGTTAGAATTGGCTACTCTAGCAAATCACACTGTATGAATTTGAAAATCCAATATAAATTATAATTGATGGACAATGACACTAAAGATGCCAAAAAAAATAAATGAGGTAATGAAGCAGCAACAATTAATATGATGGAGATCAATCTAGTTTGTGTGAATTTTTTATGAGTTTCCTGGAATAGACTCAATAGCATGTTGTATAATGAGTCACTCAGTTGCATGGTAATAAAGTCTAGGATGGTTTTGTAGTGGTCATTTTATGTACCTGGTAATTCCAAGATATGCAGTATGTAAGCCTTATAAAGGCATGTGTATCCCTGTAAAAGTTCGTGGTCATGTCAAAACCACGTTGTAACTACAGGTTCATGGTCAGCCAAAAACCATTTTGCAGTGTCAGTTTGTGGTCAGTTAAAAACCACGTATAATAGTGAAACAGACTGGAAATAGGTTTATGTCAGTGTTTTGCCACTGAAAGAAAAGCTTGGTTACGGGTCATCCGATAAAACCCCGATGAAGGAAAAGCATGGTTACAGGTCATCCGATAAAACCCCGATGAAGGAGGATATGTAGATACAGGTACTTGTATGCAGTGATAATGGTTGACAGAACCATGTATACGAAGGACATCCTACAAGACCAGCGGTTGCAGCAGTTGGTACCCATGCATTCTGGTGGATGGTTGCTCCTTTATATGGACGTCGACATATCTTTTTGTTATGTTTGACCACAACTAAATTTTGCAAAGTGATATCGGGACAACTAGTCATTAAGGGGGTGTGTTAGAATGTGTAATTCCTATTTGTCCAGTTGTGACTCTCTATGTATAGAGTTTGTTCCTATTCAATAGGAATTAGCTAAAACTAGTTTCCTTGTTTGGTGTGAGGTTGAGATATTCCCTCAACCAACTTATTGTACGTCCAAGATAGATTTCCTATCTTGAGACTAATTCATGTATAAATGTGTGTAATCTATTTAATTAATAATATAGTTTGCATATTAAAGTTTTATTTATTCAATCCGTCAGATTTTGAAGGCCGCATATAGCAGAAGTCAAGCGTCCCCTAGTGGACATGTTGGAGAGATTAATTTTAGTAACGACATTGAATGGAGTATTACAGAATAATCCATTACAACCACACGGATTTTCATCTGAGGAATTCCAGTCGCTCAAAACATTATGTTTGTCAGTCCAACCCTTCCTTTCTTTCGCTTCTTACCTTTGGAGTTCAAAGAATCATATAGAGGTTTTGGATTTCCTCCCTTTCTTGGATCTGGATCTCTTGCCTTTATTTTTCCTTTGTTTTGTTGATTTGGATTCGTGTTGGACTTTCCTTTCTCATGCATGGCAAGTGCATGTGCATTTGGAGACTTTAATGAACCCATTTTTATGAGCTTATCCTGCTCATGAATAAGAGGCTCAATAAATGCATCAAATTTGGGAATTTTCCATTTTTCTCTAGTTTCAAGTATAACTGTATGAAATGTGGAAATGAAAACAACATATTCACAACCTAACTTAGACAAAATAGAAAGGATAAATTGACCTTCCTGTTTTGATTTATTGATCCTACCATCATGTAGTTGTAGAAGCAATGATTTAAATTTCGTAAATAAATCTCGAATGTTCTCAAAGCTATTTGGATCTAAGGAATTTAGTTCATTTTCAAGAATATGAGCCCGCATCTCATCTTGATTTCCAAATAAATTCTCCAAGATTGTCCAAACCTCATTCGGAGTGTTGCATGTGTGCACATGGAAACACAATGTTGGAGATATGAAAAACAATAGAAGACCGAATGTTCTCAAAGCTATTTGGATCTAAGGAATTTAGTTCATTTTCAAGAATATGAGCCCGCATCTCATCTTGATTTCCAAATAAATTCTCCAAGATTGTCCAAACCTCATTCGGAGTGTTGCATGCGTCCACATGGAAATTCAATGTTGGAGATATGAAAAACAATAGAAGAGCAAAAGCCTTGTCCATTCTATTGAACTATTTGGATTTTTCAAAGGCAGAATTGGGTTTAGCTTCCGTATTCATAACTATCTGATACAAGCCTTTGCCTTTGAGGTGAAGAAAAATCTCTAGCTTCCATTGGAAGTAGTTATAGGGAGTAATAATCACTGAAGATGAGAACTCCATTGCGGAAATTCTCCAATATTTTGATCTGCAAATCAAATTTTCAAACAATTTCCAATTCTATGCTCTTCAAACTTGCAAAAAATAGTCCATGCAACTTCTCTGAGCCATTGTAGCTCTGATATGATGTAAAATTATGTAAAATTATTAGAACACAAATACGGATCTGACTAAAGGATAATTGCACAAACTTGCCAAGTTGAAAAAGAAAACAATTAGAATTGAAAATGAAATTAATTCATCAATATTAGTTTTAGAATCAATACATAAAACCAACTGAGTTAAGCTGAGTTGTACATGCAATAACTATGGATAAGTAAAGCTAACTAAGTTGAGTGTGCTTTATGTTTTGTTAATGTGCACATGCACCACATGAAAGAAGTATAATTAACTAACTAAAGCGAAGTGCACACCACATGTAAACACTTAAGTTAACTAGCTAAAGACAAGTGCATATTGCATGTGAGCACTCTAGTTAATGAGCTAGAGCTAGAGACAAGTGCAAATGGCATGCAATATCTAGAGTTTAACTAAAGCTAATTAAAGCTAATTATGTGCATGTACAACACTCGAGTTAACTAAGTAATGACAAGTGCACATCACATGCAATCTATAGAATTGAACTAAAGCTAATTTAGGTGCATGTATAAATTTCTTAAGCTTTCTCCTTCCTAGATGGCTTGACTAAGGTAAGTGGTCTACTATCTTCTTGGGATATTTACCCCCTATATTTAGGGTGGTTTATTTGTCTAAGACTGCTAGACATTTGTTTCGAGTCGTTTATACTGTGCTAAAAATATCTACTGTGTTTCCCGATATCTTTTCTGCAGTTAAAGAGTACGAGTTGGGATATTTACTGTGGTTTATTTGTGTAAGACTGCTACACATTTGCTTCGAGTCGTTTATACTGTGCTAAAAAAATATCTAATGTGTTTCCCGATATCTGTTTTGCAGATAATGCGTACGAGTTGCGATTCTAACAGGTAACTTCACCATTCGAGAAACTATCAATATTCTTACATTTTTTCAACTTTTGTTTTTTTCTAAAACAATAATAATTAATGTTTAGTTCTTTTTTTTTCATAGTGTCCCCATAACAGGTACCCCTTCTCTCTCTCCCAATTGGATGCACTCAAAGAGAGCTTGGATTAGGGGTTCTTCGTCATTTTATCTAATTACTCATCCTTTTGCAATAGGTCGTTGGTTGCTGCGACCCTTGACTAGTTTTCGTTTCATTTATAATTGTAACCAATGACTTTATACTAATTTGAGTAGATTTAGGTTACAATCTTATCACGCCATAGCATAGTCTTTGTTTCCTTGACCTACGACCAGTTTGTTATTTCACCTAAGCGAATTGTGGAGTATATGCATATGTAGTGTGACTTTTGAATTGGGTTGTCTAGCATTTTCTTGGACACCTGTGGGAATAAATTCCATTTTCTAATTTATGTAACATTTCTCTCTCCCATTTACAGCGATGGATTGAATGCTTAATGGATATTTTTTCGCAATGTTGTGGTTATGGAAACTCCATTTCCCTTTCTCAAGTTTATACTTTGTAATTTAAGTTTGGTATAGTTTATAGGTTCAAATCAAAGATTTAGAATCGTTTCCATTTTATTTGTTATGGTTAAATTGGCCAGGCTTTAATTTTCGAATAACCCTGTCTTTTCTTAAAGATGATTTCAGAAAATTATAGTGTATTTTTTTTTGTGATATAAATTTCTTTCGAGTCTGTGAAATACTCTATATGTATATTTAGCTTTATTTCTAGAAGCGACCCTGGTATGTAAATTCGATTTTGATTACTCATAGCCTGGCGACAATGTGCCTGAGTTATTTTTGTAGCCTCTAGTCAGATGGAAGGTTTGTTATATCATAAAAGTTCTATTTTTTCATTTGTTATTTATTTTCGATGCAAGGGTTTGTTAATAAAAGTTTTATTACTCGTGATTTTATCTTTCTCTTGGTTTTTCTTTAATTTGCCAGATAATTACTCAGATAGTATAGATTTTGGTACCCCTTATAAATGGGAAAATTTTGGAATAATTATGCGGTTTGTACATCAGGTACTAATGATCCCAATCAATTAGGTATAAATTTTTTACCGTCCTCAATATTAATTGTTGAAAAGGTTTGTTATATGATCCAAGCCCTGTTGTTAGCCTAATTCAAATTAATTATGATAAATGCCTTTGACCAACAATTTCATCGTCCTAACTCTAATTTGTAATTCTTCCCTGATACCTCTTTTGTTTTTAATTGACTACCCATTTTTTCCTTTTCGCTATCTGTGTCGCACAACTATTGTACCTACGCTCTGCACCAATTTAATTAGGCAAATATACCCGCTTTGCCAACAAGCTTATTTGCAGAATTTTATTCTCATAAGATTACAAGTTACTACACAATTTGTTTATCCGAATATCCTAGTGACCATTATATTTCTACCGGAAGTATGACCACATGTTACACTTTTTATTCCCTTAGCGTTCGTCTTAGCTATGAATATATATTTTTCACACTCGCTTTTAAATCTAGCTTTTCCAACGAAATTTTTTTTTTCAAGAATCTTAAGCGTGAGAGTTCCACCCCGCACGCATGCACAACAAATAACTTAACCCATAATTTAACATGTATATACATTATTGTATCAACTTAACAACTAACCATATCCATACCGAAGCATACTCATAAAAGTACAGTTTTCCAGTTTGCATAAAATTAGGAATACTAAACGCCCTACTCACTATTTTTTTTTACAATGAAATGAAATCAAGTTGACACCCTTTTCCTAAGGGTATCAATCGCTGGAACACCCTTGGGAAAACACACTTTCCACCCAATCATGAACTGCATCGGCCAGTTCCCGTCGAAATGTGCTCGCTAATGGAATAAAAAAATACCTCTTTTGATTCCAAGTTGATGTATTTTATACATTTTTTTCGGTAACATATTATTCCTTTAGCAGCTTCCGCTTTTTGGGTGTTCCAAACCATGTAGGATTTTTCGAAAAAGGTGTTTCTTCCATTTTTTTAAGCTGGCTTTTTTCTCTGGCAACTCTTTATTCCACTCATACTTGGCAGCTTTTTCCAGCTAAGTGATTTAATAATAGTTTTCTCTCATATCTCATTAAATCTTATTTATTAAATTTTATTAAATTTTATCTATTACTTTTTAGAGATTTTTTTAGAAACCTTTTTGAAAAAAAATTAATTTTCTTTTATCTATCGAAGGTGATTTTTTTTCCAAATTGATAAAAATAAATTATTGTTTAAATAAATTCCAACAAATCATGACTTTCCCACTATTAAGTATACAAATAATTCAATCTGAACATAGAAAAACATTAACATAAACGTAGAGAGGTGTTCCAGAATTCAACATGTGAAAGAATCAAATGAAGAAAATGTATTAATTAAAAAATATATATTATTTATTTTTATCAAATTAGAAGATATTATTTTTAATTAATGTTAAATTAGAGAAAGATATACTTAAAAAAAGCTGTAATTATAAACAAATAACATAATAATTATATAAATTCAAATAATAATATATTTTTAAAGTAAATAAATATATAAGTTATAAATAATTATATGAAACTGTATAGGAAAAAATAAATCTTTTGATAATGATAATGAAATAAAGAAGAGAAAATGAATTATGAAATTTACAAAGAAATCAGTTAACATAACTCTTTCTTTGGTTTTTTTACGTTTATCCTTATAGAACTCATCTATATCTTCCCTTTTATAGTCAAGATGGTACACACTCTATTCTTCTTAGGTATTGAAGACGAATACGAGACAAAGTTTATATGAATTGTGAAACAATTCTATCACAACTAAGGAATAATTGGGAACGGGAACATTTCTATAAATATTAATGAATAATTGTGAAATAAATAATTGTGAATGTGAAGTGTGATATCTCTTAGAAATTTTCAAAATTAATTTTTATGGATGATTATAATAATTGTAGAAGTTAATATTATTTTTAACATTTTAATATAATAAGGGTTTTAATTACGCTGTAAGGCGTTATTATTTGAAAACAACTTTGCTGGAGTGCATCGTGTCATAATTTGAAATCGTTAGATTAGATGTTGGACGATTAAAACATATTCAACCTTTGGATGAGAAAGCAAAAGTAGTTACAAAAATTCAGTTATGCGCTTTTTCTGCTCGGTGGTAAATTTGGCTATGTAGAATCGGATGATCGATGTATTTGGGCTCCGTTAGGGTAACGATACCCTGTTGCTGCCACAATTGCGGCAATCATTATTTGCTTCATGCTGGATCAAGCTCTGTAAACCAGAATCTATTTTCTCCTTCATCTCATTACATTGTACAATGATGCAGATATGGCATCCACTATTTTGCCTCTCCTCCCTGATTCTTCCTCGCAGGAGTTCATTTGGGGCGCTGAGGAAGAGGAAGACTTATTGGATTCTCCCAGTTCTTTACATTGTAAATGTGTTTCAGATGGTAAGAGTGAGCCGACATGCAGTGGGCTGATGTAGATATGATGAGGGAGAGATTCGCAAAGTTGCTGCTTGGAGAAGATATGTCGGGTGGAAGCAAAGGAGTTAGCACGACCTTCCGCCATTACCAATCTTTCAGGTTTTTGTTTTCATTAATATCTGTTTGATTCTGAAAGTGGTCTGTTTTGCATTTTAATTCAACCCATGTGACTGCACATATTTGTTTCAGCATTGTACCCAGTTCGCAAGGCTGCTCTGACGTTGATGACAAAGTCAACCGCTCTCTTGGGTAAGCCTCCAGATGATACCATGCTACAAGCAATGGGTGCAGCCTGCAGTGACCCCATGGTTAGCATCAAGAAGGGTGCATTGTTTGCTTTATCAGAGGAATACTTTCTGTGGATGGAGAATTGGTTCCGGTTGGAGGATTCTAGACTCAGTACGACACTCAAATTAAAGGCAACCAATTTTTAGATCTGTGGCTTCAAATTTGCTTCACACAACAAAAACTTCAGGTTTTGAAAACCTTTCCTACTCAGGGAGTGATTTCAGAATGGTTGTAGTCTGTGCCACCATTAGTAATGGATAATGAGTCAAGTATTCAAGAGGAATGCCTGAATCTATTTCAAGAGCTTGTCTTGGACATAATATCTTCAGTTGCAACCCAAAATGCGTCTGGTAGACGTTTAAAGTTTTCTGATATGTCTTCATCTCAAGGTCCAGATCAGGAGATGGTCTCATTATTCCCTCATGGTGTCTTGCCCTTGCTAAAAGGAATATCTGATGGAAATGTGGCATCCTGTGTGAAGTGAATATGCACAATGTTGGGAAAGAAGGGGCGATTGAAGGGTGGAATAGCCCTTGCACTTCAGAACATTATCACCACATCTGAATCTGTAGCATTGAAGTATTCAATACCTATAGAGAAATGGACTGCCCCCCCTAGTGCTTGGATGTTGCTCTCTGAAGTTTCAGCATTTACTCCTAAGGCAGTTGGTTGGAAATTTCTGTGCCATCATTGGCAGCTTCTTGATAAAACAGAACAGAATAATGAAGCACCTCAAGGCACACCGTATAACACTCCTGTAAAACAAGGTATGGACAACAATTTTGAAGAAAATGAAGCCATGTCTGTTGGCTGGGCTGCCGATCGAGTGTTTCTGCTGCATACGATAGCAAATGTTGCTGTGGAACTTACCCCAGATGTTGCTGTGGAACTTACCCCAGATGCAGCTGCTGAACTGGCTCATGATTTGCTGCAACGCTTGGAGGCTTTCAATATGCATCCTATTGAGGTGGGGGCACATGTAAAGGCTCTTATAACTTTAGGCAAGCGATAAGCATCCACTTCTGAAGAAGAAACCCATATTATTGCTGTGTGGGTTGATCAGCTACTTGCAAAATCTGAGGGAATATTGGATGAATATATATCGCAGTTTTCAAATGCTAAAAAAAATGACAGCTTTAAGACTCCTCAGCCTACAAGTAAAAGTTCTGGTTTTGGGGCAATGTAATGTTGTCTATTTCAGTACCTGCTGCTACTAAAAGTTGCAGTGGGCTTTAGAAGTGCTACAACTAAGACGGTTCATGAGCTCAATGCACAACCATCGAATATCAATGAGTGCTTCACCCCAGGGCAGCAGACCCCCTCCTTGGGAGGCCAGACACCATCACCTGAATTAGATGCAGATGGTCCAGGCCCAACTCCGATCACTCCTGGAGCTTCTCACCGGGATTTGGGGTTTCTTTTGAGAAGGCAATGCATGGATGATAAAGCAACAGTTCACAAGGCTGCTCTGACGATGATGAAAAAGTTAACCGCTCTCTTGTGTAAGCCTCTGGATGATACCATGCTACAAGCAATGTGTGCAGCCTGCAGTGACCCCATGGTTAGCATCAAGAAGGCTGCATTGTTTGCTTTATCAAATGAATACTTTCTGTGGATGGAGAATTGGTTCCGGTTGGAGAATTCTAGACTCAGTACGACACTCAAATTAAAGGCAACCAATTTTTAGATCTGTGGCTTCAAATTTGCTTCACACAGCAAAAACTTCAGGTTTTGAAAAACTTTCCTACTCAGGGAGTGATTTCAGAATGGTTGCAGTCTGTGCCACCATTAGTAATGGATAATGAGTCAACTATTCAAGAGGAATGCCTGAATCTATTTCAAGAGCTTGTCTTGGACAGAATATCTTCAGTTGCAGCCCAAAATGTGTCTGGTAGACGTTTAAAGTTTTCTGATATGTCTTCATCTCAAGGTCCAGATCAGGAGATGGTCTCATTATTCCCTCATGGTGTCTTGCCCTTGCTAAAAGGAATATCTTATGGAAATGTGGCATCCTGTGTGAAGCGAATATGCAAAATGTTGGGAAAGAAGGGGCGATTGAAGGGTGGAATAGCCCTTGCACTTCAGAACATTATCACCACGTCTGAATCTGTAGCATTGAAGTATTCAATACCCATAGAGAAATGGACTGCCCCCCCTGGTGCTTCGATGTTGCTCTCTGAAGTTTCAGCAGTTACTCCTAAGGCAGTTGGTTGGAAATTTCTGTGCCATCATTGGCAGCTTCTTGATAAAATAGAACAGAATAATGAAGCACCTCAAGGCACACCATATAGTACTCCTATAAAACAAGCTATGGACAACAATTTTGAAGAAAATGAAGCCATGTCTGTTCGCTGGGCTGCCGATCGAGTGTTTCTGCTGCAAACGATAGCAAATGTTGATGTGGAACTTACCCCAGATGTTGCTATGGAACTTACCCCAAATGCAGCTGCAGAACTGGCTCATGATTTGCTGCAACGCTTGGAGGCTTTCAATATGCATCCTACTGAGGTGGGGGCACATGTAAAGGCTCTTATAACTTTATGCAAGCGACAAGCATCCACTTCCGAAGAAGAAGCCCATATTATTGTTGTGTTGGTTGATCAACTACTTGCAAAATATGAGGGAATATTGGATGAATATATATCGCATTTTTCAAATGCTGAAAAAAATGACAACTTCAAGACTCCTCAAACACCACAAGTAAGCCTACAAGTAAAAGTAGGTCACGGACAGGTCACGGACAAAGAAGAAAAGCATGTCAAAATCTTCTTTCATTTGCCGAAAAGAGCAAGTGAGGCTGAAAAACATGGTGGAGGAGGAACAGGAACAACACCGCTCCACTTCAACAAACTCGTTAGCAAAGAAGATCCTTCCCTTTTCCCCTCAATGGGATGGGTATGGATGCGCATAACCTTTGTATCCTTTCAACACATTCGTTCAAAGGAGAATCCCGTCTCTCCTTGCCTTGCAATCGACACACAAAAATCCACTAGGGATATGGTCCCCATGACCAAATGATGAATTCGAAGCGATGACCTCCCGACCCGCAAGGGTTGTTTTCTTAAAAGGTACCTGTGGCGTATCTTTGAGTGATGAAATGCGCTTGGATTTGGGTTAAGTTGTCCACTTGCAAAGAAGGTCCAAGTCTTTGGATTTGGGTGCAGCCTACACACAGCAAACTCAGCCCATTGTTCATCAAGGTAACTGCTCTGTTTCTCTCTATATTGTATCCATTCACAGAACAGTCATGTGTTATGCCCATATCCTTCCTGATATTGAATTGTTTGAGGTGGTGTAGCTGTATTCACACGACTGTTGTGTGTTATGCTCATAGCAGTCCTGAGATTAAATTGTTTGAGGTGTACTAGTTGTTTTTAATGATATGTTCAGATAACATTCGGTAGTTTTGCTCAAGTCTAGTCTCTCGAATGGGTATCATATCTCCCAATCTGGTTTGTAACTGTTGTTTTGTCTTGTGTTGGTAAAGCTCATTCTTATAAGGGAAATATGTATTCTCACCTTTGCCTGGGAGGTCTGTAATTGCTACTTATCAATTTTCGATCTTTATATTGTGACTGCTTATGAATTTATTCATAGCAACCCCAGTGAACTAATGTGCCCCAAATTATCTTTCCAAATCATCCTTTCTGGAAAGATGGAACAAAGACACTACAGGGAGTGGAGTGTAAATGGTAAATGCCTATTAGTGCACTTTTGAAGGCCTCACTTGTATCACTGTCAATCAATTGTGTTATGCCCATGTCAGCCCTTGATCTTGAGATTGAATCCTTTGTGTTATGCCCATGTCAGCCCTTAAACTTAAGATTGAATTGATTGAGATGTTAGCAGTGAGAGAAGCAAGGTGTTCTGTAGCTTGGGTAGGACTGGAGGGATCCATCACTACCTCATGTATAGAATGCAGATGGTATTAGGTCATTGAATATGGACACTAGAACACAACCATCTAAACTTTTCTTTGAATTGCATCTCAAGCTTGCAAATCTTGAAGATACATATCTCAAGTTTACACTTGAATCCTGTGTTTAGGTTGGTTTCTGCTAGTGTGATTGCTTTTAGTGTTGATAATTTTAAATTTTTTTGTGATGCTATTCAGTCATTTTCTCTAAACTCAAGTCTCTCACTTGGGTATTCTTCTCAAAATTTGATTAGTAATTCTTTTGGTTGGATTTCGCACATGGGAGAGGGATTGCATATTTTTTTTCATGTTACTTCGATGTCCTCTGCCATGCCACTTAGAGAGGACAAAAAGAACTAAAACTAAGATGGATGTGGTTCTTATTTAGGTAATATTTTTCTATTTCCAAACACCATTGACCAGACTAATTGCATCTCATGGGTTGTAAAAAGTAGTAAGGAAGATAGAATTGCATCAATTGGGCAGTATGTAGTAGTATACAAGAGAGAAGAAAAATTGAGGATATCATATTCTATGGTTGTTGGTTTCGCTTTAACTTCTGCCTTCTAACAACATATATCTTGTGCTGAGAATGTATATCAGAACACGGAGCTGCCAATTTGAATGGTTTGCCTTCTTAGCAAAATTTCATGTTCAAGAGGGCTAATTTAAGCATCCTAGAAGGATTTTTCAAATTTATTGTTGGCATAGACTTCTTGCTATAATATGTGTAGCAACAATCGTAATTTTGTGCAGCTTGGCACCTCCGGTGAGCATGTTTAGAATTTACAAGTACATTATTTGTTAGTTCTTTTTTGATGCCACATAGTCAAAGCAGAAGGATAGTGCCAACACTCTTAGTAAGTTATTTAGAACATAGAAGTTGAGCTAGGTTAGAGCATAATTTAGGGCTATGTCCATTTCTTGAGTGCAAAGTAAATAAGCCTTACAAATCATCCCACTGTTATCCTTGGAGGAGAGGGAAAATAAATTGTTTTAGAACTGGGTTCCAAAACCAAGATGAATACATTCTAGCCCTGAGATTTATGAAGCTGCTTTTAAGTTTTGAATCCTAGTGTGCAGTTTTTGTTCACTTGAGTTTTGCATCAGATGTAGGGTAGGGTACACCAAAGAATTTCACAGATTCACAGAGGCAAATATCGAGACACTAGGTTTAAAAAGTGTGTGTAAAATGACAAATTTACTAAGAAAAGCAAGTGCGTAAAATAAAAGAAGAAGGGATAGGGAAAAGGAAATGATGAAGGGAGGGAAAGAAGCTATGGATCTATGGAGAGGCTGCACATAGGTTCTGGGGTGGTTTACAACAAGCGTGAGAAGGGTTGTAGTGCACTACAAGCACTTTTAACTATCGTAATGGTGCCAACTCGATGGTTGTGTACGCCTTTTTGAAATAAACATTCTTCGTAACTATTTGAAGGCACGATATGTACATTAGATTCAGCCTTCAAAATGTTATCTTAAGCCTTTGTAACCAAGTTCTTGTCTCAACATATAAATGTTTGCAATGTTTGAAGTAATAGTCCTAGCTGCGTATTTGAATTTTGATTAAAAGACTAGATTTACATTAGATTCAGCCTTCAAAATGTTATCTTAAGCCTTTGTAACCAAGTTCTTGTCTCAACATATAAATGTTTGCAATGTTTGAAGTAATAGTCCTAGCTGCGTATTTGAATTTTGATTTTAGGCTGTACCGACTGAATAATTGATAGCTTTTCATTGTTAGAATAACATTTTGTTTACTAATTTAAATTTGTACCTTACAGCGTTTCCTTTGCAACATCTGGTGCAATTGCTAGTTATGTTTCAGTTGTAACCATGGTCATATTTCTAAGTTATGATTTACCGCCCTCTGACCATGGACCGATAGTCTGAACTTTGGTTAGGGTGACTATGGTTAGTAATTACGTGGTAGAGTACCATGGTGTAGACCAACTGTTGTATCAAGAACTTTCTACCATGCGAGCCACTAACACCTGGCATTTCGCAGACCCTTGATCTCTCGATTTCTCATCCGATGGTGCCTAGGGTTCCTCCGTGGGTTAGGGTAAGCGCCAGGTTTTGCAATGCATCCCTTTCCTCGTTCAGGCTTCTGTCATGAGAAGGGTTTCGCTCTATCAAACCCTAACTACAACCAGCTATTCTCGCCATGGAAAAGGTCTGCGAAGCCTTCTAACATAGTTTTCGTTCAAATGCTCGCTCTTGCTTGTCGTCTTCTTCAACTTGACCGAACTGAGCAAGTCACCTCTTGGTGCCTACGATAGGTTAAAGGTTTGGTGAAACTCATCAGGCTTCAAGTTTAAATTAATAATTTGTTTTCCACAGTTTTTATTCGTTTCTTCTTATTTTTCACTTATTTAAAATGTTGTTTAACACAACAACCCCGTTGCAGGTATGGCCTCAATAATTTCACTGAACCCCAAGGTAAGTGGTCATGAATTAGCCTTGTGTCTTTCATTAACAACAGGGATTTTTTTGTTTTACATGGTTCAAAATTGTCTGGGCTTGTTCGAATTCGGAGAACAATCGCAGTTGGCCTTGCCGACGAAATAGAAGGTATGGCGACTTGAGGCCGCGCCAGTTTGTCTCAAAGGGTAGATAACATGGAGTGGGGTGTGTGTCAAGTGGTTGCCTTTCGGTTTTTCCGGTAGTGTAGATATCGCTAGTTTTTTCTGGTCTTTTTTTTTTTGAACTGGAAAGACCATCATAAGATACCTGTGGAAGTATCTGACATCTGAATGAGCGATGTTTAGAGAAGCTGTTCAAAATATGGACAGTAGCCTCTGCATATCGGAGGACCCGGAGAGTGAGAGCAGCGAACAGCCATCAGAGGTCCAGAGTTGGTGTCATTTCATAAACATTAGCAGGCCATGCAAGAGTTTGAAGATTCAGTTATGTAAAAGGTGGTGGAACATTAGAAGATGTTTCGTCTGCTGTTGCGATTATTAATTCTAGATTCACTTGGTTGGTCTTTGTTATTGTTTTTTGTTTAGGACTTGTTTTGGCAACTGGACCATCTGTCATGAATGGTATTTTGAAGGTCCTATAGAATTGGTGGGCGGTTTCCTTTTCGGCAGTTTTCTGTGTATCCATGGGATGGAGTGGTATGGACGGAGGGCTGCCTTTCGGCTTTTCCGGTAGTTTTGTCTTCGCCTGTTTGATACCGTTTTTTTTTTTTCAACCTTTTTTCAGCGTTTGGTCTCTGACAGTGACGGCGTTCGGGGCGTCCTTTACCCCCACTACGTACCTTGGATGTGATCGACTTTGAGGAGTTTTCTAGGTTTATCTTATTTTATTCCTTTTGTACTTCTTTCGGGTCATTTCCGTTGTTTGGTTGGTGGCGCATTAGTAACTGCCCATCATCCTTGTCCTCGCTCAGATCAGGGGTTGGTGATCATTAAATGGAAGATACAAATGATTAATGACGCCGGGGTTTTTGACAAAAGGTTTTGTCATCTTGTGTTGCCTTGGTGGGTGATTTCTGCTGTGGTGGCATTTGGGGATGACTTGGAGGGGGAGGGCTGACTCGACTGGGTTTTTTTACATTGGAATGGCGGACCTTAATAAATACATAAGTGAATGTGACGCGGCACTTTTGGATGCGTCTTTCATGCATGCCATCAAGGTGGCAGAGGACAACTTCACTCCTTGTGCATGTGGATCTGTAGCTCCTACTATCTACTCTTCTTCGCTACGTAATTGGTTTCTTGGGGCATCGCTTCCTGACTATGGCCTGAAGTTTCCTTCGGCACCTCTTATGTCCTCGTCTACCAGACAGAAACATGGGGCTTCAAAGCCTTTCAAGCTGAATGAGGATTGTCATTTATTAAGTTTTGGTAGTGATATTCTCTCGGAGTATGTGGAGGGCTTATCGAAGAGGGCGGTTGTGGGTCGGTGGAAGTTTGAAAAACACAGCAGCATAAACATGTTGGATTGACTTCTCAAAGCCTGGGAGAAGTTATTGGGTTACACTCCTATGGTTAGCAGGTTAGAAGATGGGTGGTTTTGTTTTCACCTGCAAAAGGATGATGTCAGGGAGGTTCTGAGCCGGACATGGGTAAACGGGAGATGCTTTCTCGCCCTACATAGGTGGGACGTGAGATCACATCATTTGGGTAAAGCTTTACAGTCTCCCTCTGCACTTTTGGAATTTTAAGGTTCTTAATGCCATTAGCGATAGCATAGGGAGGTGTCGTTTTGTCGACCCAAAATGCCACGATGTCTTTGACAAAAGGGTTGCGTGGGTTCTTGTCGAGGCGTCGTTTGTTGGGGGTTTGTCGGCCCATATCGACCTGCGGTGGGATGGAGTGGTACATAGGCAGTCTTTTGATTATTGGCAAGTCCCCTTTAGATGCCACCTCTGCCACGAGACGGGGCACTTGATGCGGAAGTGTATCCGATGGCGGGGGGACAAGAAGCAATATAGGAACAAGAGGATGACGACTCGTGAAGCCGTGGTGAATCAAGCTCATTATCAGCCCTGCGATGATTCGTCTACTCTTACGGGTAAGAACATATTAACTGTTCCTCTCCCATCCAATGCTTTCATGTGCGATTTACTGCCTGAATCTCATCCGGATGTGTCTCGGGTGTCACCATCCTGCCCTTCTCCTATTCCTTTGGGGGTGGCGGAGGATGCAAATCTGAAGAGGGTCTCCCCAGTGAGGGCCCGTCCCACCCTTCCCTTACTATTTTTCAATCGGGTGGAGTGTGGGTTGTCTACAAACTCTGACAATTTTGGTTGGGTGGATGACACGGCGCTTAACCCCTACTTGATTGTCCCTCCCTGGCCTCCTCTCGTCCCTCATCTGGTGAGGTTATAACACCCAGGAACTTAATTGGAAGCGATACCGAATTGCTATTATTAAATCTTGATGTTGTTTTGGATCCCCTTTCGGTGGACACGGGCCCATCTTCTCCGCCCATCTTGATTAGCCCTTCATCTAGGTTGAATGTCACTGTTCGACGAGGAAAGGATAGACCGAAGTGAAAAAAAAAAAACTAGCTTCCGTGTCGGATCTAGCTAATAATTTTCTGGGCAGAAATTTTCGTGATGTTCCTGTTTCTCTTGCTATTGGCCAGGTCCTTAGATCTTTGACCCCTTCCTCTGAGTCTCCATCATGAAGATTGTTTCCTTAAATATTTTGGGATCTGGGGGGTCAAGATAAGTTTCTGTCTTTAAATAATTTTATAATTTTTTCAAAGCCTTCTTTAGTTTTGATTCAAGAGACGATGATGCCTATTGATAGCACCATTGCTTTTTTCCGCACCATGCTACCAGAGTGGCATATCACTGCAAAAAATGCTATCGGTCTATCAGGAGGTCTTGCTGCTTTGTGGGATCTGCAGTGGATTACTTTAAAAGATGTGCTACTCTTGTGTTACGGAACTCTATTCTCACAGGGGACTTTCACTATACCCTTCAGGTAAATGAAATATGGGGTGAGGAGGGTAGGGCCGATCCCCTTGCTGCTGAGATCTGAGATATTATGCTGGATGCTGATTTAATTAACTCCTCGATGGTGGTCAACTGCCCAAACTAGTTCAACGGAAGAAGGGGAAAAGAGTTTATAGGTACGCGGATTGATCGCTTTGTGATTAGTTCTGGTCTCAGATCAATGATGCGGGGGATTTCAGCATATTTTGAGGATCTTACTATATCAGACCACAAAACGTTTACTTTGGTATGGGATTTTGAGGCAAAGCAAGACGGATATCCTTTCAAATTCAACAGAATTTGGCTGAATGATGAGGGATTCAATCTCATGACAAAGGATTATCTTTAAAAAAAATAAGAGGGGTGTGGGAATATCAGCTATGGAACATCTTTCCAACACCCTGAGGGGATTGAAGAAGGTGGTGCGACTTTGGGAAAAGGAAAATAAACTGAAAATAAAGGACAAAATCAGAAATATACATCTGAAGAGGACTATGATCCTAAGGGAGGTGGCGGAAGGGAGACAGGCTACTGATTTTTGGGAAAAACTCAAATTGCTAGAAACAAAATACCAAGCTCATTTAATCATGAGGAAATGACGTGGCGACTAAAAAGCCGAGCCACTTGGCTGGAAGCAGGAGATAAAAATACAAAAATTTTCCATAAATATGCATCGGATAGGAGAATAAATGCAATTTGGGAAATAGTGGATGGGGATACATCTGTTTGTTCGACTGAAGACATAAAAAGGGTTGCAGTGCATTTTTTTGGAAATTTATATAAGAAAAGGGAGGATCAGGGGACGGATGAACAATTGGAAATGCTTCGGAATTATCCTGTTATGTTTGACAATGAAGATTTACAAAGATTCAAGGGGAAGATATACTCAGAGGAGATAAAAACTGTCTTGAAATCCTTTGCAGCAGATAAGAGTCTAGGGACGGATGGGTGGACCTTAGACTTTTTCCTTCACTTCTATGAGGATTTTATTTTGGACCTGACAGACATGGTGGAGGAAGCTCGGGTAAATGGGAGAATCCATGGGGCCATCAACTCAACATCCATAGCTCTAATACCCAAGAAAAAAGGAAAGTTGTCTTTTAATGAATATAGACCCATCTCATTGGGTAACACTTTGTACAAAATCATATCAAAAGTAATTGCAGAAAGAATGAAAGGAGTCCTATCAAAATTTATCATGCTCGAACAATTTGGATTCTTGAAACATAGAAGTATACATGATGTTGTGGTAGCAACACAAGAAATTATTCACACTATTCAATCCAAGAAGATGGAAGTTGTGGTTATGAAAATCGATCTTAATAAGGCATTTGATAGAACTGATTGGGTTTTTATAAGAGTTGGTTTATTCAAAATTGGCCTGGACAGAGACACTGTAGCATGGGTGATGGGGGGCATTACTAACACATCAATGGACATTATTATCAATGGCTTTGCCACCAAGATTTTCAACCTGAGCAGGGGGCTCCGTCAAGGATGTGCACTTTCCCCACTCTTATTTATTTTGATGATGAGCATAAAAATCAAAAGGGGGGCTGAAGAGGGATTATTTCGAGGTATTGATATTGGCTCAGATATGAGGGCATCTCATAGTTTATTTATAGATGACATTCTAATCTTTGGCACGTTACAGAGAAAAAGCTGGGAAGCTCTTCAAAGCATATTACAATGTTTTTGTGCTGCTACATGAATGATGATAAGTGAAGGAAACTCTTGCTTATATTATGCAGCTGGCGAGGAAAAGGACTACAATGAAATATCAAACATGTTCAACTTTAGTAGGGCCTTTTTAAAGGATGGCATGACATATCTGGGTTTTAGGATGAAAGCTTTAAACTACACAGTGGAGGATTGGGATTGGCTCATTGGAAAATATAGGAAAAGATTAAAAGTGTGGTCAGCAAAATGGTTATCCAGGGGAGGTGGATTGATTCTATCTCAGGCTGTTTTTCAACCATTCACTGTTTTCTGGGCTCACCTATACATATCCCGAATAAGATTCTAAATGAAATAAAAAAGATCATGGCCAGATTTATTTGGGGAGGAGGAAGAGATAAAAGGGGTATTCATTTAACAAGGTGGGATAGTATTGCAATTCCAAAAGAAAAGAGGGGCTGGGGAATTCTTGATCTGGACGTGTTTGGAAAATCTCTCATCATGAAATCCTTGTGAGATGCTTTCACTTCATTGAAAAATGACAAGAGATTGTTACGCATAAATACCTTGGACAGGAGGTTATGGAGGATCTAATCATATCGGGATGGAAAGAAGGCAGTGATAGATCAAACATATGGAAGGGTTTCGGCAAAATATGGCCTTTACTAAATGAAAATCTAAGGTGGCTCTTTGGAAGTGGACACAAAATCCTCATTGGTTGTCGACATATGTTGGGGAATGGGACTCTTCATATTTTAAAAGGAGAGGTTGTTTATGTATTAAATCAAAGGGGTATTTTTTATCTACACCAGATAATTGAAGGATGGGATCACGAGGTCCTCAGATGGAAAACTTTTACAGCACTGGGGCTGAACGGGAGGTGGGAACAAGAGTGGAACGGATTTACAAAAGCCCTGATAACTTTGGGTCTATGTAGAACAAATGCGGGAGATAGTTTAACATGGGGGGGTATATTAGTAGAAGGGGGATTGAAATCAAAGGAAATATACACAGTGTTGATAAATTCTAAGTTAAATCAAGAGCCTAATAGTTGGTTGAAGGTTTTATGGAAGGTAAAATTTCAAGTAAAAACGATCATATTCCTATGGCTAGTTTGGAGAGATAAGAATTTAACATGGAAAAATTTGCAAAGAAAAGGTTGGCAGGGTCCGGGTATACGCATCTTATGTGGCGAAGAGGCAGAGGATAATAAACACCTATTCTATCTGTGTACTTTTGCTAAGGAAACTCTGGAAATCCTGTGCGCAAAACTGCATATACTTCTTCCAGGATACATGACTACGGTGGATTGCATCACATGGTGGTTACAAAGAGGTAGGAACTACAGGCTCGTTCCCATTCTTTTCCACTGGTACATTTGGTGTAATAGGAACAGGAAATTATTTGAGGGACTGCCTTGCTCTCCTGTTAATACTGTTTTTCAGATATATAGCTATTGGGAAAGAGTAAAAATTTGTCAGAAATCTCCTCGTGATTTATCAAGAAGGCTATGCCCACCTGAGGTTCATTACCCAGCTGGTTATTTTGACGGGGTAGCACAAAATTCAATATGTGGCTGCGGAGCCTGGCTTATGCTATCATCGTCTTGTCATTATACAATCTACTGGAATGGAGGGACTTATACAAACATGAGGGCGGAATGTTTGGCATTATGGGGCCTATTATGGTTCACCGATCAATTATATGTGGAAAAGTTATGGGTTTTTGGGGATTCTAAAATCCTTATTGATCACATGAATTTGAAGTCCTTTTTAAACTCGGGTATGCTATCTCATTGGCTTGAGAGAATATATTATGCATTAAAAATAACTTTCACTTTCACTTATTTTTTCCATGTCTACAGGGAGAAAAACACTGAAGCTGATCGACTATCAAAAAGAGGGTTGGACGGTACCTTTGGAGAAATGCATTATGAATTAATAAACACAAATGGTCCGAGAGCGGTGGGGAAGGTCAACTTCTTTTAACGTCTGGAGAAGCCTCACAGTTTTTTGTACCAAAACTAGTTGATATATCCCTCAAGATTTTGATGGACCTTTGACGACATGGGCTCTCTCTTATTTTGTTTCTGTACAAACTTAGACAAATACTATAAATATGCTAAGAAGATGGAAAGGAAAATGATTACAGTTTTTTTTTTGGAGGTTTATGATTTTATTTTTTGCTATGGTACATCTGGAGGGAAGCCTCTTTTTTACTGAACAGATGATTGTAATGACAAATTTTGTGGACTTAATAGTTCTTGTCCTAGTACAATATATAAAACTGCATTATATTTTTGAAAGGAAAAATAAATTTCCCCTCAGTGGTTGGTTGACATCAGCTTTGGTTTGTATCCGACATCAACTTCAGTCGAGTACTCAAGTTTCCATCTTAATGAAATCGACTCTCCCTATGGACCCACCACTACACAAATCAGGGGTAAGATTCACCTGTACCCACAGTGACAATGCATTTCTTTTATAGGGTATTTTGAGTTGTAGCATTTCTGACCAAATTGCACTTGTTTGTTTTGTGGTTGAAGGCATGCCTTTGAGCATGTACCATTTCCAACCTTGGGCAATTAACTCGGTCTCCCTCACAAGTTACAATGCAGTTTCTCCTTCTTACGACAATACTATAATAGAATTTCTCTCTTCTCTGTCAAAGAATTGATAAAGATGTTTTATTCTACGCTGGCTCTGATCTTAGGGTTTGAACTGTAAATGTTTAAGGGGATTACCCATCTAGCTTTTATTAATTCTTGTATTTTCGGTTATCCCATACTACATTGGACTTGGACACTGCAAATTACTAGTTCAATTTTGTGGATTACTTTCCGTTATCCCATGCTACATTGGACTTGGACACTACAAATTACTAGTTCAATTGTGTGGATTACTTTGGTAAAGTGTTGCAGTAGAGGTTCGAATGTAGAACCATCATTGTTCTGTTAATGTTTCTATTTATAACGACTTGCTAGCACTTGTTATATAATTTAACTGTATATTCTTTTAAATATTACAAGTTTTCACAAGTATATGTCACTTGTTTTATAGATTTAACTGGATATTCTTTTAAATATTACAAGTTTTCACATGTATATGTTCTTTACAGTAATGGTTATTTCTTTTGTTACTATAAGTGCCCGAATGAGAATATATTTTATGTGAGTATGGCTGCTTCTCGGCCCCTGCGGTGAAATTTACTTCTGTTTTCTGAACCTTGGATCATTCTAGAACGAAACCCCTAGGGTCTTCCTGGAACTAACCGGGTTTGTAGCAACAATCGTAATAATTTTGCATTCTTTAATTAAATACTTGTTGGCTTTGGGTATGTTTCTTTCAATGCATCATTTCTGTTTGCTTAGATTACACTACACTCGTTCCTTAATTTTCATTTCAAGTTTCTTATTAATAATTGCTGAAGTACGAGTCTTCACATGATTATTTTAGAGTGGTTGTAGGTAATGGGAGTTAGCACTCTATGAATCCTACTAGGTTTAGGATAGGGTCACATAGGTAACCAAAAAACAACTTGTAGCTAGAATGTGGTTTTTCTAGCTTGAGTGGGCTCCCTCACTCAAGAAAACTGAATATTTCGAATTTATAAGGCACACATAGACCATATCTAAAGGGATTTCAAATTGCTTGTTTGGAAAAATTAAGGTGTATAGAGCATGAACACATGTGATCATGAGATTTACTTACCTATCATACTTATGAATATAATATCCAATAACACTCACAAAGGCTTATCAAGCATGTAATTTGGATAAATTTGGATAAAGGAGACTGATTTGTAGTATAGTGGAAGATAACACAACAAATACTTATTCAAATGTATCAGAATAGATGGAATTCTAATACTGCATGTTCAAATGTATTAGAATAATTTGGATAAATTTGGATAAAGGACACTGATTTGTAGTATAGTGGAAGATAACACAACAAATACTTATTCAAATGTATCAGAATAGATGGAATTCTAATACTGCATGTTCAAATGTATCAGAATAATTTGGATAAATTTGGATAAAGGAGACTAATTTGTAGTATAGTGGAAGATAACACAACAAATACTTATTCAAATGTATCAGAATAGATGGAAATGTTCATGAGTAAGAATTTAGAAGACATAATAGTGGGAAAAGGTATAATTACTTCATTTGCAACTAAAATAATTTGACACAACTTGACTTAGAGCAATACAAGATTGAATTCTAACTCAACTAAAACATCATACCCATACCCATAATCCAGAAAGATTGCAGAGAAGAATAAATTAAAGAACTAAAACATAAGAGATAACAAATCCAAAGCATCATACCATAAGTATCCTTGCAAATGATGATTGGAACACCTCAAACATAAGTATTTTCATTTATAAAAGGTAAAATCACAATACACCCAACTCTAAACCTAGTTCGTGATAGTTTCCAACCCTTCTTTCTTCCAACTTTTGGCATTAAATAGTCATACAATGTTAAAAATCACAGTGTCTAGATGCAATGCATCCATGATCCCATGAAGTGAATCGAACCAAACAAAAACAAGATAAATTAATCATGTTTTACATTTTTTCCTTTTAATATAAAAAGCCAAAAAAATATGATCATATCATCTTTTCCTAATCATAAAAGTGTCCAAATCCATAATAAAATATCCATGACAACAAACCATATCCTTTAGCATAAAAATAAAAAGAAAAAACAACAGTGAGAGCAAAAACAACAGTGAACTTTTAGGTCTTTGATGCGCAATAGTGGGTAGCACGCCTTTCTATCATGATTTCCCCCAAAAAGCACTAGTACAAAATAAAAAATGAATAAAATTTTCATATAAACAACTATTTTTCAGTTGGTGACCAATAGTAGCTAATTTACAATATCTTGTAATGCAACCAACTTTTAGTCATTTTTAGCTTAATATTAATTGGTTGTCTCAATTTTATAAGCTAGTAGTATATTTAGTAATAGATTTGGTCATTAATTTAGTCATTGATTTAGTCATTAATTGTCGCAATTAATGACCAAATATATTAAAATATGATTACCTGAGAAAATGAATTAATGACCAAAGAAATATGACCAAAATGGTGGTCGTGTTATAATGTACTATAAATTAACTATTAATAGTCATATATATGAAAAATTTAGTCATCATTTGAAACCAATTAATGGCCAAAGAAATATGACTAAATTTTAGTCGTGTTAGAAGATACTGTGAATTAACTACTAATAATAGTATACATGCAAAACTTAGTCATCATTTGTAATTAAAAATCTATGATTTGCAGTAGTCATTTATCTTTTTTTGGTAGTTTCATATTCATTATATAAACAACTAATTTAGTGGGTTATATTTGTTACATTTAATTTCATTTATAATAATTATAAATTACTAAATAGTCATATATCCATTTCATTTAATTTCATTCATATTAATTATAAATGACTAAGTTAGTCATATATTCATTTTATTTGTGTTCATCATTAATCAATATAAACTACTAATCTAATAGTTTTAAATTTATTTTATGTGTTAATTATTAATCAACATAAATTAATTAGTATGATTTTGGAATTAAAAATAAAAAATAAAATGTCATACAATGTGCATGTTCATCTAATATGACAACACAAAGTTACATATGTTAATTACAAAACTAAATAATATCAAGTGAAAATAAAAATACCACATAGATTTTATTATATAAAATGTAAGTATTACAATTTGAGTTTCCAATTTAATATTGGTTGGACTACAATTTACACATGAAATATTGTTTCATCATTTCAAAGTATTATCGCTATGTTGCAAAGGCATTACAAGTGAATTCACCAACTTGGAAGACTTGACCATCAGTCTATATGTATGTGTCTTATGCAAGATATTGTATCTAAGGGTATCATTAGACTCGTTCTCTTCTTTCTCTCATTTTGTATTTGTCACTCTAGTTTTATTGTTCTCATCTTTATTCAATTCTTGCTTCTTACCATCAATATTGAGTTCTTCTCATGAAACATTAAAGAAGATACAATGCAGAGTATAAGAAATTAAAGACGATGAAAACTTGAATATAAAATAAAGTAGACTATAAAATATTTATATGACATAGACCTCAACATCAGCAATGTTAATGCCATTTCCCCCCATTAAATAAAGAATCTCGAACAAGTTTTCGTCAGTTGGGGATAGTGGCCATAATGTTGCCATATTACTTGTATAAACAAAGAAAATAAAACATCACCATAGAAAATAGCGCCTTAGTAACTTATTTATACTCAAACTTCAGAGAAAGCTTAGGCACAATCATGCCAATTAAGTTACATGTTAAAAATTTCAGGTTGTAAATAACTTGTTAAAAAAAAATGAGGTGTGATGTTTAACCCTTGTCATTTTATTCGCAACAACATTTCATTCTCTAATGCATACTTGGTCAAATATATAGACAACATGTGCTCAAATAAGAACATGAAATCAAACTTTTTTAATAGTCATAAAAATATTTTAACACAAAACAACTAAAATGATTTCAATTAATATCATGTAATACTAAACTCATATTCAAGCTTTGGATGTTTTTTAAATGGAAATGATACCAACTATTTTAAATTTCATATTTAAAAGAAAAAACAAATTCAAAAGAAACATTCAAAATACAATCAAACAATAGAGAGAGTATATCATGGAATGAACATTGCAATTATAAGAAATTTATTTACATGTCCACCAATGTCTTCTCTAGAATTCCTAAAACATTTTATTTCCCAAAATTACCATGAGGTGAAAGAATCACAAAATTAAAAACAACAGGAATCCCTATCAGAACATTTCCAAAGTCGATGGCTCAAATGCCTAAAGGATCTCCAAAGACAAATGAATTATATCTAAGACATAGTATACATTGTCTTCCCATCCTTTTTCCAAGTCCATTTCTTGTAACCTATCCACACCAGAGTCAAGTAACAATCAAATGAAGACATTGATATTTTTTTTTGTCTTTTATATCTATAAACTTTGAATATGATTTGTTTCAGGAACATACTAATTTATATTTAAAACCTTCCTATCATGGGAATGTATCAATCAAGTAAGACATCAAAAAAACCAGCCTTAATGAGGTCCTCAAAAAATTCCCACAATATCAATATATGTATCGAAAAACTTTCGGTGATAATCACATATGTTCACAGAAATTTTTTTGATACAAATTATGATCATAAAAGCCAAATTTTAGAAATATCAATATATTTCTTGTTGTCATATCTTGGGTGGAAAAAATAACATATCTGGAAAAGAAAAATCCATATATTACTTGTGTTCAAACTTTGTATATGGTGTACTCGTAGGAATCTTTTTAAGATGCTCTTATTCCTTTACCAAAGAAAACTGTAGCTTGGTTAAATTCTATATCCTTTCATTCAACATCAATTTCTGCAAGATAAATTTCACACATTATTCTTTTCCATATCTCAACATGCTACAAATGACAAACTGAAAGTCACATAAAACCAGAAAACCCTTTTTATAACCAAAAAATATAAACAAATAGTGTCTCTAATAAAACTTCACACGTCATAAATACTTTGCCACATGCATGGGATAAAAATGAGATTATTTGAACCATATTTAGTTCATACTTAATGATATATTCATATGTTTACCGTGATCACAATTTGGTGTTAAAATAAATATATAAATCCAGGTCATTATCAATGAAATTCAAGTATAATTCCAAAAAAATAACTTCATTACAAGGTAGTGGAGAGAGAAACATCTTCATAATTAGGATTCTCTATTTTATTTTGATTTGAATTGAGTTTTTATTTGAATATATATTTTTCTCTAAAGAAGTGAAATAGAAAGATGAGAATCGAAATAGCCCAGTTAATCCCAAACCTTCCTTTCCTAGTTATCCATACCTAGCTCCTAGCCTTGTTAAAATAATGTGCTTTAAATTATTCAAAGAGTAGAATGAATTTGCTAAAAAAAAATTGCGGTCATCATGATATTAATTATAAGTTTCACAAAGAAAGTTGTCACTTGGGTTTATCTCTGGTGTTTGTGAGGATGATTGTTATCCTTCCCACATGGTTTCAATTTCCATAATTAATGTGTTGAGATCATAACAAGCATATTGGTGTAATAAAAATGAACCTTGTTGACTGACATTTAGTAAGGTAAATGTTATGGTCACCATTATTTCTAATTCACTCCAAAAACAATTGGCCAATTGCTACATAAGTGATGTCATAACTGCAACCTGTGAATTCTTTCATAGCATATGGCTTTTTTCATCTTAACATTCATCCGCCTTACCAAAACATTCAACATATTTCTTTCCTGTATTCAATCAAAAACGTATGTGGTATTGACAGAGTAAATTCAACTAAATCACCCATTTTCATCTTTTGACAAGGATCACTAACGATTTTGTGATTCACTCTTGGCCTTAACTCCTCTTGTATTGACAAATAATAAGATGTAAAAACTGAATTTCCATAAGTTGTTTTGTCTAAAAGATCCTTCACAGTCAAATTTGGAGTTAGTTTTTGCAAATTCATTTATTTAACAACAATAAGAAATCCTTTATTCATGAAATTGATATGATGGTATAAATTTCAAACAACATACATAGAAAATTGTGTAAAATATTAGCAAATGAATTTCAAAACAAGTATATTGAAAATAAACTGCATCATAATATGGTGCTTTTAAGAATACCATACTCACTTTATCATCTTCCAACATAATTATAAGGAGGCTATCATTTGTGCCACATGGTGCGCTATAAAATTTATCCATATTTTGGCAACCATATTTATGGGAAGGGAAAGGGCAAGGTGGTATCACTTATGCATCCTAGTAAGGTAATTGTAGTTTACTGTCCATAATCTCAATGTTCCAAATTAACACCCATCATGCCCATTCGAACATCTCAACAATGAACAAAGAGTGTGTTTCTTCACTCTCTACCTCCAATGTGCAACAACTCCAAACATAGCTTGATGATGCATTCCTTTAGTCTATATTTTTATTTCTAGTGGAAGACTATCATCCCAAAAAACAATAGTATGAAAATATTGATACCTAAAGTGTTTGGACCACAACAAGTGTTAGGGGAGTAACCCAAAAAATATCATTGGTTTGTGCCTAATCTAATCTACAAATGACTTAAATTCAATAGACCAGAATGATGTATATCCCAAATCAAGGAAAGCATAAAATATATATACTTTGCATACACAAGTGTAGTGCTAAATTAAAATTCCTATATTTGGGGAGTGGCAGCAATGCAAAATAATTTCAAAGGGGATGCTGATGAATGATGTAAGTAGAAGCATCTGTTATCCAACATACCCAATGGAACTTTCAAAAACATTAGCAGTGTCTTATCAAGAAATAGTGAAAATTATGACACTGCCTCCATGAAAAACATGGTGATATGCTACCATGCAAAAATTTCCAATATGATTAGTAATATTCCATTTAAGTTGTACATTCTCCTATAATACCTCAAAATGTTATCCATAGATTTGCAACAATTTATTTGAATGCCCTCTCTCATGAGATATTTCAACATCTAATTTTCTACTTCATAATGTATGATGATCATAAAGAAGGGGTTTGTTAAAATAACCTTCCTTGCATATACTACCACTATATTATCTCCCTTTTCATAATTTATCGACCTCCTTGAAGCTCAGGCATTTCATCATAGGAAAAAAAGCAAGGAGAAAAAGGAATGCAACGCAAAAAATAGCGACAAATACTGTAAATGTTTTGGATATGCCAAATACATCAATGAAAGATAAGAATCTCTCTGAAACAATCAGATTAAATATCCACCAAAATTTTGCAACAATTCCTCCATACATACTTCTATATTTTGAAGGATAAATTTTGGAATTGATTGTCCATTGAACTAGTCCCATTCCAGTTGAGAAGAAATCTACATATAAAACCAAGCCATGAACAACAATCCAACTATAGCTAATTAGACACACATCACTAAACCAAGAGCGAAAATGATGGGAATATTATTTCTTGGATGCTGACCTTTTTATTAATGAGGTTTAAGGGAATTAGTTTTTCCATATCCCCTAATATGATGCCTAACCATATCCTTTTCTCAACATGACATATGGGTTTGGAAAACCAAGCATAAATTATACACTGGTATGGAAGGCATCATACTCTGTTGAACTCAGTAGTGAATCGAGTCCCTATCGGCTATATTGAGTTTCTAAAATAATGAGTTTTAAACCCTATATGATATTTCAATCCCTAGCACTTGCAACAATACCCCTGCAAAGAAGGCATGCAATTAAAAATAGTTTAGGGATATGGCAAGGGTTTCATGCCATAAGGAAAAAATATTTTGATCATAGGACTCATTATTTTCTTGATCATGCTACCAGAACGATATATATTTCAGCAAAGACAGTCTCACGGAAGCTCGACACTCAAATTTGTGAAGAAAAAAAACGACGTGTTCACACTCAGTAAGTTAATTCTAGTAATCTTACTACTATCTATAAGTTTTTGAAGGGACGTCGTTGGGATATGTTGGAGGAATTATAATATGAATTGATTCCATGTGTTGTAATTCAAGTATTGTCGGAAATCCAAGATCATGTTGGATAGGAATTGAAACTATTCAGCTAGTTAGAAAAAAAACATATTCGGAAAAACTATACAAGTTCACTTAACTTTGATTCACATATTGATAAGGGAAAAGTTATACAGTGATTCACAAGTTATAATGGATCATTCTGTTATTTCCCACAATAGTCAAGACTCAATTTTGAGGAATTTTTAGGGCATTCATTTCTACATATTTAGGCTATTCGATACCTATAGTCCTTAACAAGTTGAACAAGACTTGTGCATAATGTCAAATGATGCAAGTCGCTGACATATTACAAGTCTTTGCAAGTGACGTTCATTTTTGAAATATGCTTCTTAAAACTTTAGATCATATGGAACAACTGGAATTAGTAATGGAAATCTTTAAAGAATTGCAACTAATAATACTTGGAATCATGTTGTTGAAACTTTTTGTTATATGGGTAAGCTACTAGAAGCCCGCAAAATTATACAAGCCATCCAAAAAACAGGCTGCATTCTTAACTTTTGTACCTATAATTTACTTATTTATGGATACTGCAAGGAAAGTAGAGTGTCATAGGCTCTGGATCCTGTGAACGATCTCATTTCACAAGGAGGATTGGTGCCTCAAATTAATAATTACAATGCACTTATCAAAGGTCTTTGCAGGATAGGTAATTTGAAGGATGTCAACTGCCTCGTGCAACAAATTCATCAAAGGATATTGAAACCAATCTTTGAAAATTATATAGATTTAATTGAGACTCATTTGCCGAAGGGAAGCATTGGACATGTTACATAGCTACACAATGAGATTCTAGAACATGGTCTTCTCATTATTATACTTTGTAATCTTGGAATGGTATAGGAAGTGAATAATATTATCTTTCAAAAGTTAGATCATGGATTAGTTCCTACATCAATTATTTTCTTTGCAGTTGTGGACATCAAGTGCCTCAAGGGAAATTTTGAACACCTAAACAAAATCCATGATGACAATATTCGAAAAGGTATAGTATTGAATGTTGAAACTTATACTACACTTATTGAAGGGTTGTATAAAGGAGGATGGTTGGAAGAAGAAAATGAATGGTTTAATGAAATGTAGGAAAGGGGTTTGACTAAAAAAAATAGCAGCTATGTCAAGTTTATAATATACATCCATTTCTAGAGTGGGAATTCAAGATGGCATTGAAGTTGTTGGAGGAATTGAGTCAAAAAGTTTTTCCTCCTCCTGCCATATCTATCTATGAAAATGTTGTTGGTGGGATTTTGGAGGATGGAGAGATTCAAGAAGCTCATACTATTATTCAAATACTAAAGAAAGATCTTGTATTCCAATTTTTTTTTTTTTTTAAACTAATTGATGGCCACTTGTAGGAAGGAAATATTCAGGAGACATTGGTTCTAATGGACAAAATGATCTCAAAAGGCATTGTTCCAGAATCAGAAATATGCATATTTTCCATTACTTGACTTTGCATGCAAAGAGAAATAGATGTAGTTGATAAATATTTTCACTTTGTTAGTCATCCATAATTTTCACTATCTAAAGATGACTAAGTATCGGTTCTAGATTTCTAGAAACAAAGTTCATGAACATTGTGAGTTCTAGAAACCTCACTACCTTCATTATCCTTAAGAGAATTATTTCACTATTTCATCATCCCATCATGTCAATACTCAGCTCACCATCCCAGAAGACCCATCATGGGCTCATGTCTCTTAGTTTGTCTTTTTTGTGTCACCTTTGGCCTCAGCCCTCTATTTTGTTTTGCCTAACTCCTCCATTGTCCATCTAGGGATTTTTAAGGCATTTTTTCTTGGATTCATGACCTCCAAGGTTAAACATAAACAAGGCTTGTATCTTGATGCTCTTACAACTCCTACAATCCTTAATATACCTTCATAAACACTCCCCATCACTCCTATCCCTCAAATTCATCATTTTCCTACAAAAACCTAGTCTATGGCCGCAATTTGATACTTTTTAAGACTAGGCCTGTGTTTTTCCCTTTTGGACCCCTTCCCCTCACTCAATCCTTGAAATTCCACTTTACCCTACTCCCTAAAATTTTTCCCTATCCCCCAAAATTTCCCCAAGAATTTAGACAACCCTTAACCCCTTCATTCCATTCCATCTACAAGGCAGTCCTAAATCCCCTACACCAAACCCTATTTTCCTCTTCCAACTAAGCTAGGGTTTGCTATGGAAAAGAGGCATAAGAGAAGAATATCTATATGGTAAGTCATATCATCAATCATGAAACCATACCAGCTCATAAACATCATGCCTCCATAATTTTACAAGAATTCATTCCAAGAGACAAGCCATGTGTCACGCCCAGGGCCGATTTTGCTTCAAAATGTGTTTCTGACCAAACAGTGATGAAATTGACAAAAGTGAGAGAGGTTTTTGTCCATCATGGGCCAAAAAAGAAAAAAATACTTCATTTTTTACACAGGTATCATGGTTTTGGAGAAATGTCAACAATAGAGGTGTCACAGGAGAATTTATGCACTGCTGGAGTGACATTCGGAAAATCAGGTTTTCTCATAGCTGGAGTATCCAAATGACTTGCTTGATGAGTCCAATGACAAGTAGTCTCAACCAAATTTCCAATGAGCTATCATGAGCTCAATTTGGAATTGAGTAAGGCATCCAAAAGTTTTTTGCACCAACACTTTGCATTTCTGCACCAACATTCACCACTTCTGACTAATGTTGGGAGAATCCGTTTTTGGATAGGTAAATGGACACCAAATGGAAAAAAAAAGTAGTTTTGGAAATAATACTCAACCAAATTTCCAATGAGCTATCACTGGCCCATTTCCAACATCGGGAAGGCCTCCAAATTCCCACTACCAAAAGGCCCTTTTCTGCGCTGCGCTCCTGGAAAGTTCAAAAATTCCTAACAGAGGCTCGGGAAAAAAATTCATGGTGCTGCGCTCCTGTAGGATGGTGCTGCACTCCTGTAGCTACCTCCAGTGCATTTTTACACTGAGTTCTGCACTCCTGTAGGTGGGCACTGCACTCTTACGATATTTCCCAGTGTGCAGAGTGACGCCCGAAACTACGTGCAGCCCTGCCCACCATATGATGCGCTCCGACAACTGCTTCCATCCCCTGATGCCGTGTGTAGCTCCTGCCCACTAATGGTGCTACGCTCTGGCAACTGTTTCCATCTCTCGAGTCTGTGTGTAGCACCGCCCAACGACGCTTTACTCCGGAAACTGCATCCATTGCCCGATTCTACGTGCAGCTCCTGCTCAAGCCATGACACTACGTGCCTTCTACTACCACCGTCGCCCGATTCTGTGTGCAGTGCTGACCAAGTGCTGTGCTTTGTAAACTGCATCTTTCACCTGAGTCTGTGTGCAGCTCCCGCCCGGGCCACGACACTTCGCGCCTGTCACTGCATCTTTCGCCCGAGTCTGCGTGCAACCCCCGCCTGGGCCATGACATTACGCACTTGTCACTGCGCCCATCACAGGGCATTGTGCTCCTAGAGTAAAAACACAACACTGCCCAGAAAGCCTGCAAAAGTGCCAAAACTGCCCAAAAAGCTTAGAAAAGTTTTTTTTTTTGATGTGGGAGGAAATTTTAAGAGATTTTGAGGGAGAGAGTGAGGATGATGAAGATGAGGGAAAGAGTGATGATCATGAACAAAATAGTAAGGGAGATGGCCAAGAAGAAAGAAACAATGGCCAAAAGAAAAAAATTCAAAGCAGTGATACAGATGATGTTCAAAGAAGCCAAAGCAATGGGTCTCCTGATGAAGAAAATGACACTGAGAACACTACAACAGACAGTGGCGAGGAAGCGAAAGAAAGCCATGACAGTGACCAAAATGACAAAGGTAGCCCACAAAGAGATTTTAAAATTATTTTCAATAAGCAAGGAATGATGACAAAGGGCCAAGTAATGAAGAAAATAAACAGGGAAGTGAAGAAAAGATCAGTCAAAGGGACTCATCAAATAAAGAAGGGAATGATTCTCACAGTGATGACAAGACCAATGAAGGTGCCTAAAGCAATGACCCTACAAATAGTGCTAACAGTGGTATAAAGAGTGATATTTGACAACGAACACAATGTGTCAAATGACGAAGAGAAGGATAGTCATGAAGTTGGAAATGTAGCTAGAAATGATCAAGGCCCCTCTTACATTGCAAAGGAGAATGTCTGTGCACTGTGAATTAAGAAACCACTTTGCAAGGAAAAAAACTCAAGACTGCCCAAAATGAGGGCCCAACACCAAAAGATGAAAAAGACCAAGCTAGGCTTAGTATTTTGGCCCAAGATTTTCTATAGGTTGCCAACGACCCATGAGACACCTACCTACCAAAATTGAGGCAATTTGAACAACTTTTTGTATTTTGCAAATTTTTAAGCCTAAGAGTGCAACACCCTGGGTGTTATCCTTTTTACTAGAGCACTTTCAGAGGGAGCAGCTTACATTTTTTGATTCCCCATCATGAGAGGAGTATGGTCACCATTTTTCAGCTCAATTGGAGTTTTTTTCATCCCCCAAAAGGTTAAAAACACCCATTTTTTTCACTCTTTCTCCGCCTCTTTTTTATAAAATAAGCAGCTTCCCAGAAGATTTCACTTTTCCCACATTTTGAAACCTTTCAGAGGGCTTCTGGGCTGAGGAAAGGTATTTGGAAAGTAGACATCCATAGATTTCCAATGTGCCATCACAAGAGCCTTTTCCAACATTGGGGAAGGCTTCCATTAAAATTTCCGTTGGGTAAAAAAGACCTTTTTGTACAAGGCCTCGCTGAAAATTTTCAAAATTTGAGATATGTGGCGTTCCTGTGTGGTGACCGAGAAAATGTGCGTTTGGAAAGTTTTCTTAGGAATGTCAGGCCTAAAAGTTAATGTTTTTGCTATTTTGGTCTGGAAAAGATATTTTGGAAGATATTTTGTGCCTTGGACCTTGCAAGGCCTCAAGGACAAGTTAGGATATTTATTTTTGGCCAATAGGCTTCTAGATGCTCTAGTGAGCTATCTCCTCTCCTTATTTGTTATATAAGGCATAATTATGTATTGTAAACAGTTGGGACTTGATGTGTTATAGAGAAATAAATGGTTTATGAGCTTGGAGAAGATATTTGGTTTCATGAAGTAAATGAATGACTTGTGTGGTTTGATGTTGGAGAAGCTCGCTTGCAGGATTCCATAGCTTGGTGAATGGTGATGTTTTTCTAACTTGTTAGTGTTTTCTTGTCCTCGTTTTGTTTCAGTTTTCTTGTTTTCTATAGATCAGAAAATTATAGGTTGAGATATGCTCATGGAAGCACTTCAAACCTCCTTCATGCTATAGCTTTGATGTTTTCTTCTTTTAGTTCATCTTAAGGAATTCTTGACTGCTCCTTAGGCCTACTAAACTTGTTCTTTGTTTCATAAATGATCAGTATGTTAGCTTATAAATATGATTCATGGTATGCCCTACTTATTTAAAGTTTTTCAAAAAACCTATTGTGAAGCTTTCCTATGGAATACTGATTGATTAGGATAATGCATAGAGGCCTTGTTTCGATCTTACCCTTTGCCCATGCTCATCAAATTGTTTCACAGTTCTTGATAGTTTGATATACATTGTTTAGGATTTCCCTCTCCATATATTGAATTGTTTGTTTATCTTATATGTTTTCTCAAAAAACTGAAGGTGGATTTCTAAAGTTAGGATTTCTAATGCTTCTATGTACCATTGGATTTTTCATCTTGTATGTTTATTAGTTTGAGTATTGTTCATAGAGATTAGTGGTTTTCCCTACCTCATGAGTCATTGCTTTCAGATTATATACATTTAAGATCTCTTATTTTCTTCCCAAACTTAATGTTCATTACACCTCATCATCACTTTAAGAATCCACTCACCTTGCTCAATCGGCCCTGCAATACACTCTGCTTTGACAGACACCTTTTAGATTTCATCTCAATTTACAGCCCTATTTACGTTGATTTGATATTTAATATACACTATTCCACCTATACTACTTGATCATCTTACCCCAACCCAAAACAAACAAAAAAACTGTAAGTAAATAACTAGCCTAAAATCATTCATCCAAAGCGAAAAATTTCACATCCTTCGCACAACAGAGAGAGCCCTCTCTGAGTCCAGAAAGGCTAGGTCCTAGGACTCCAAAGACTAGTCTGATGTTACCTTGCCATTTGGTTAGCCAATTTTCCAAATTACGAGACCCTAACATAATGGTGATCACGGAGGGGTTCTGAGTAAGAAACAAACTTAGACTTCCCTAAACATTTCAGAAGCCCTTAAGAAAACTATCTTGTGGATTTATCCCACCTCTCACTAACATAATGGCGATCATGGTGGGACTTTGAGTAAGAAACAAACTTAGACTTCCATAAACATTTTAGAAGCCCTTAAGAAAACTATCTTGTGGATTTATCCCACTGCTCACTAACATAATGGCGATCACTGTGGGACTCTGAGTAAGAAAAAAAATTAGACTTCCCTAAAAATTTCAGAAGCCCTTAAGAAAAATTATTTGTGGATTGTAATGTTCCCACTTAGCCTTAGCTAAGAGGAACATTCAATTTTGTTTTAATTTCTGTCTCATGAATAAATGAATAAAGGAGGACATGTAAAAATCCTAAAAAGTATGAATAAATCAATGCGCATGTGAACAAAGAAAAATCAGGGCCATGTAAATAATCACTTGCAGGTATGAGAGAGGTTTGAGCTAAAGACTGGGTCAACCTTGACCAAATCTACAGTGTTGTCTAGGTTCATTGCATCTCCAAAAGGGACAACGCAGTTCTAGAAGGAAGCCTCTCGTGAAAAGGGCTAACTCATCAAGATGGTCTAGGGTTTGCAAAATCTTTCTCATCTTATAAAAGGAGAGGGAGGGCAGCAAGATAAGGTCATTGATTGATCATATTTCTGAGTATTTGTCTGCTAAGACAAATACCATTCTCTTCTGTTTAGTGGAGGATTGTATTTGGAATTCCTATGTAGGGATTTCAACTCTTCCTTTGAGGATTCAAGGAGGAAAGTTTTCTGAACTGAACCACTATCATGCTTGAGGCCAAGCTCCATCTTACATTACAACGCTACTCATCTTGAGGGTTGATCTATCTTGTGAGTTGCAGCAAGTGGGAGTCTAGATCTGCAGAGATCTAGTGTATTTTTGGAGCCTTTTTCTCATGGAGTGTGTTGTTTAACCTCTTGAAAGAGTATCTCTTCTTCTTGTACTTCAGATCTGCAATTTTACAATAGTTTTCTATGTCATTTGAGCTACAACACTGTCCCCTTGAGTAGACTGTGTTATTTTTGTATGAGGGTTTTTATGGTGTCTTGATCATAGTTTAGATTAGAGATCTCTAGTGCTGGGCTTTTCCTTCCACTTGGTGATCCATGGATTAGATTGGTGATCTATGTTCTATTCAGATCTGATCCATTGTAATGAAATGTCATATTCTGAAATTTACTGCAGTGGTTTCCAGATTTGCAACTTGTTTCTCAGATCTACTCTTATTCATGCATGCTTTTGTCAAAATTCCAAGTGGATCTTGAAGAGAAAACTATATAGTTTCCAGATCTGAAATAGATTTGATGTTTTGTCCATAGATTTGCTCTATATATGAGTTGCAACTTCCAACTATTGAAGCTCCCTAAAAATAACGCTGTTGAAGCATTTCTGCAAACATACATGTGTTCTAGCTCTCTTTTCTGAAGATTTATTGCTCTATTGACTCATGCCTTCTACTGTATAATGAAAGGGATTTATCATAATGCTGATTTGTTGTTGTATTAATAAAATATATATCTCCTTTCTGATCTCCTCTGAACATCTACTAAAATTTCACAATTCCTGAAGCAGTGCTTGCATTTGACTGCAACCTTCCTCTTTGGGAGCTTTTTAGCTAGTCTAGTTTTTGGGAGATCTGTTTAGTGACTCTAAACTGATTTTTTTTTTATGAAACTCCATATATAAGTCTCATACAACATAAATAAGAGGAAACAAGTCTTGATCTGCATTATTTTTGCACATTTTTACTTATACAGAGTTTTCCTTGAGCTCATTGTTGACAATCCTGAAAAAGGATCATTATAGTGGTATCAGAGCTCCACTCTTGGCACAACCTGTGCTTGCCTTGGAGCACCAGTCATGCTGAATTCCAAAGAAGAGGATCCTCTCATTGAGAGAGAGAGGAGGTACCAACATAGAAGTCATAAAAAGTATGACTACACCACTAATTACCCTAACAAGGGTCAAGACAGGGGGAAAGCCCCTGAATATGTGAATGATAAGGATAAGGAAGTAGAGGAGTTTGAAAAAAATATCTTGGAGGATATGCAAGATCTTTCCAAGGAGATAAAAGAGATGAGGGTGGATATAATGAGGGAGTCCCTTGGGAGATTCCATCAAGGAGAAAGTTCTGAAATGTATCATTATGGAACTGGTCAACCTGTGAGCTTGCCAAAAGCCCCACAAGCCTCCCAATGCTCTACTATGCCTACCTTCTTGGCTGTAGAGAATGAGGGAACGCAAGAGCCAACCTCCCTGGAAAGTTACTTTGTAGAATATGACTCACAAAGCCAGAGGTTCAAGGATAACATGAGCTTCCAAGAATTTTTCCATCTCAAGGACCGGAGGAGACCATGGAAGTAGTATAGAGATGAGGGTTTCTTTCACGGGAGACACCACACTATGGGCAGGTTATTTTTTCCCAAGTTCAATGGATCATCCTCTTGTTCTACCAAAGCATGGGTGGAAAAGTTGGACATCTATTTCCAGTTGAATAAAGTTCTCAAAGTAGAAGCCATCAAGATTGTTGCACTGCACTTTGAGGGTGAAGCCCACAACTAGTGGTTCCATGGAATATCTACATTGGGGCACAAAAATGTGTCTACATATGCTAAGTTCACTAGAAGACTAGTGGAGAGATTTGATCGAAAAGATCCTGAGGCACCTTTTATAAGCCTGGAAAAGCTGAAGCAGACTGGAGATGTAGAGGCCTATATCTTTGAATTCTTGAGATTGTAAGTAATGGTCCCTGATCTATCTATAGCAAGGAGAGTCTACATGTTCATTTATGGCCTGTAGGAACATTTGCATGGGTTGCTAAGTCTACCAAGCCCATCACTTTGCATGATGCCATTGAGAGAGCTAGAGATCTCCAAGATGCCTTGCCAAGAGCAAAGGCAACTTTCCAAAGCAAAGCCCCTCACTCTTCTAAAGGTAAAGAAGGGAAAGCTGCTCCACCCAAGGAGAGCTCATTGAAGAAACCTCTTGACCTTGATCTCCGGAGGGAGTTGAGGAAAAAGAGATTGTGTTTCACTTGTCAAGAGCCATGGGTACCGGGACATAGATGTGTTGCTGGAAGAGCACACTATATAGAATTCTTCTTAGATTTTGAGGAGGAAGATGGGAATGAAGGACCTAGGAGGGGTCACAGCGCTGGTGATGATGAGGAGGAACATCAATCACCATCCAGAGGTGAAGAGGGAGCATTTTCTCCAAAAAGTGGGACTCTTGCCTCTTTGAGAGGAGTGCCTAAGTACTTGACCCTGAGAGTACAAGGCTCAATCATGAACTAGAGAGTGTCTATTCTAATTGACAGTGGGGCTACCAGCAACTTTATTGATGCTCACCTTGTGCAGAGGAGAGGAATCCCCACTGACACTTTTGATGGGTTTTCTGTTTTGGTCCCAGGAGATAGAACCATGCAATGCATGAGATATGTTCCATCACTTTCTGTCACTATGGGATCCTACACCTTGGTGGATCATTTCTTTGTAGTTGCCATACTAGACACCAATATCATCTTGGGTGTCCAGTGGTTGATTACCTTGGGGAAGGTTACCACTGATTGGAAGGCCTTGAAAATGGAGTGGGTGGACTTGAAGAGTGGGAAACCACAAATAATTCAAGGCATGCACACTTATCCTGCACCTGATGTTTCCACATAAACAACAGAGATGGATTTCCGCAGTGGAAGCAAGGATATCATAGTTCCTTCTCTCATGTTTATGAGGATGCTGCAAGGAACATTCCTACCTCATGGCAAGCCATTTGGAATGCCATTAGATTCTGATCATGTGGGGGAAACCTCGCAAAGTGCTGCTCCAAGCATAGACCAAGAAAGAATTGGAGCAATGAAAGAGAAAGCCACAACGCCGTGGGAGGAAGGAAAGGGGAGGATCAACCTCCCAGCAAACAAATTTTCCATGCATAATGTCAAATAAGCAATCAGCAACAAGGCAAGCACCACCATAGATGTATCAGTAGCACTGTCATTGTTGAGCTGTGTGGATCCATATTGGAGATCTCAACTCCTTGTGAAGTACTCCAAATATTTTTACACTGGGATGATACTAGATGGCATGAAGCAAGGGGGAGGCTATGTGGTCCATGAAGGGATCATCTATCATCTTGGTAAAGTATTCTTGTCTCAAGCCTCCAAGCTTAAGCAAGAGATACTACAGAGAGCACACAAAGAGTTCATTTCCAGATATATGCAGTCAACAAATATCTACACCCTAATCATGAGGAGTTTTGATTGGGAGGGTATGAAGGAGGAACTACATCAGCACTATGATTGGGAGGAACTACATCAGCACTTACAAGAGTGCAATAGTTATGAGGAGATGGAGCAGCCAAAGGACTCTATGCAGGAGTAATTTTAGCCATCTCTTCCTTCTCTTAAAAGAGGATAAATGCCCATGCCCAACTCCATGTGTGTGGGAGACTTGAATGGTAAAGAATCTGATCTTATGGAGCATGTTTATTTTTCTGATTTGACATATTCTCTTACCATATGTATGCAGGCCATGGCTCCTACAAGGAGTGATATTACATGTAGATCTCATGGCATTGGTGAGGCCAATAAAAATTCTAAATCTGGTCACTCCCTTGAGGTGCAAAGGGAGATTCTCTATCATGATGGGTGCTTCCCAAAGGCACCTAACTTGGGTATCACTTTCAGCCATGTCAAAGTGACCCATGCAGCAAAGGTGTGGTGGGAGTACCACTTACCACACTCAGATATACTCAAGACAAGGAGTGCATTGCGTTGGTATCTTATGTGGGATTGTGACCCACCTCCTCAAGTGAAAATTTCAGTTTGCATATATGTGATTTTTCTTCCATACATAGATGATATATTGGTATTGTTTATGGGTTTGAATGGGCAAAGAGTGGGTAGTGTCTATGTACCCCATGGGATGGAACTTCATCTTGTACTTCATGATACATGTTTTAGATGTGACATTGCTTCACCCATGTTTAATTCTGTTGAGTTTTACACTCCTGAAGGGATGGACTATGCCCCTATCATGTTAGCCTTGGAGGAGAAATTTTTGATGTATTGGCTTAATGAGCACTTGGCCCATGATGAAAGCTTGATCCTTGATGGTGCCATCAATGGAGGAGGAGAAGAACTACAACTCTCAGCCTATTAGTTGCTTGAGGACAAGAAACATTTTGGAGGGGAGGACTGTAATTTTCCCACTTAGCCTTAGCTAAGAGGAACATTCAATTTTGTTTTAATTTCTGTTTCATGAATAAATGAATGAAGGAGGACATGTAAAACTCCTAAAAAGTCTAAATAAATCAATGCCCATGTGAACAAAGATAAATCGGGGCCATGTAAATAATCACTTGCAGGTATGAAAGAGGTTTGAGCTAAAGACTGGGTCAATCTTGACCAAATCTACAATGCTCTCTAGGTTCATTGCATCTCCAAAAGGGACAACGAAGTTCTATAAGGAAGCCTCTCATGTGAAAAGGGCTAACTCATCAAGATGGTTTAGGGTTTGCAAAATATTTCTCATCTTATAAAAGGAGAGGGAGGGCAGCAAGAGAAGGTTGTTGATTGATCATATTTCTGAGTATTTGTCTGCTGAGACAAATACCATTCTCTGCTGTTTAGTGGAGGATTGTATCTGGAATTCCTATGTAGGGATTTCAACTCTTCCTTTGAGGATTCAAGGATGAAAGTTTTCTAAACTGAACCACTATCAGGCTTGATGCCAAGCTCCATCTTAAATTACAGCACTTCTCGTCTTGAAGGTTGAGCTGTCTTGTGAGTTGCAGCAAGTGGGAGTCTAGATCTGCAGACATCTAGTGTATTTTTGGAGCCTATTTCTCATGGAGTGTGTTCTTTAACCTCCTGAAAGAGTGTCTCTTCTTCTTTTACTTTAGATCTACAATTTTACAGTAGTTTTCTGTTTCATTTGAGCTACAACGTTTTCCCCTTGAGTAGACTGTGTTATTTCTATATGAGGGTTTTTATGGTGTCTTGCTCATAGTTTAGATCAAAGATCTCTAGTGCTAGGCTTTGCCTTCCACTTGGTGATCCATGGATTAGGTTGCTGATCTATGTTCTGTTTAGATCTGATCCATTGTAATGAAATGTCATATTCAGAAATTTACTGCAACAGTTTCCAGATCTGCAACTTGTTTCTCAGATCTACTCTTATTCATGCATGCTTTTGTCAAAATTCCAAGTGGATCTTGAAGAGAAAACTATATAGTTTCCAGATCTGAAATAGATCTGATGTTTTGTCCATAGATCTTCTCTAGATATTAGTTTTAACTTCTAGCTACTGAAGCTCCCTAAAAATAATGCTATTAAAGCATTTCTGCAAACATACATGTGTTCTAGCTCTCTTTTCTGAAGATTTATTGTTGTATTGACTCATGCCTTCTACTGTATATTGAAAGGGATTTATCATAATGCTGATTTGATGCTATATTACTGAAATATAGATCTCCTTGCTGATATCCTCTGAACATCTACTAAAACTGCACAATTCCTGAAGCAGTGCTTGCATTTGACTGCAGCCTTCCTCTTTGGGAGCTTTTTAGCTAGTATAATTTTTGGGAGATTTGTTTAGTGAGTCTAAACTGATTTTTTTTTATGAAACTCGATATATAAGTATCATACAGCATAAATAAGAGGAGCCAAGTCCTTATCTGCATTATTTTTGCACAGTTTTACTTATACATCATTTTCCTTGAGCTCATTGTTGACAATCCTGAAAAAGGATCATTACATGGATTTATCCCACCGCTCACTAACATAATGGCGATCATGGTGGGACTATGAGTAAGAAACAAAATTAGACTTTCCTAAACATTTCAGAAGCCCTTAAGAAAACTATCTTATGGATTTATCCCACCACTTACTAACATAATGGCAATCATGGTGGGAATTTGAGTCAAAACATCCTAGGTATCCCTTAGGAGCTCTCAAAGTCTTAGACAAACTTAGAGAAATTAAGTACTGTCTGAAGAGTAGAAACTAGATTTTTCACCATCTTAGCAAAATGATGATTCCGCTATAGGACACTCTTACAAAGCTCAAGGGTTGCATATAGAAAACTCAGAAAACCCCAAAACGTTTCTAGATTGGATTTTTGTCAGTATTGGTGGTGGAGCATAGACACTTATCTTCAAAAAAACTAAAAATATCCACCTGACAACTCCACTAGCCTCCTATAGGCCTATTACCCCACTAGTTCTTATAAACTCACTTGGGAATGCATTAAGCAATCCTAATCATGCTGATGGTGGACAACAAAGTTCAAATATTCCACTTGGCGATTCCAGAACCCTCAATAGACCTAAAGAATCCACTGGTAGAGAACTCTAGACTGGTTGAAAAAATGCAGTGACCTCTTTCTGATAAACAAAGATGGATCCAAGTATGAATAGAGAGGAAAAACTAGCGATATTGATAGATACATTTACCAAACTGATGCATCTACTTGAGAGGCAAGAGGAAAGGTACAAGGTTAAGGTTGGTGCTGCTTATTCAAAACAAAATGTACTTCTTCCTTGGGAAAATCCAACTAAATCACTACAAAAAAATAACAACAAAAAAATATGCATGACGAGAAAGACTGCAAAGAAGAGAGTAAATAAGGCTGCCAATTAGGTACTAGTTACTTTCCTACATCTTGTGCTTCATTATAAAGAGAGCATTACGAGTAAGTTGAAAATAAAAATAGAGAGGAGTGCCCTAAAGAAACAATCAACCATCTTGAAATAACAAAATCTGAAATAGAGGAAGAGTCAAAACCTTTAAGGTCTCTACCCTTATGCTTTAATTCTTTTCAGATTTTGAATGGAAATTTTCATCCTGAAGATCTCTTAGCAGCTATTCAGGAAACCCATGCTCAAGATAACTCTCACATAAATCAAGAAAAGTTGGTTAAGGATGAAATCAAATCTGAAATAAAGGAGGAGATAACACATTTAGAGTCTCTACCCTTATGCTTCAATTCATTTCGCATTTTAAAAGGAAATCGGGGCACCTTTGAGCACCTATCAGTGGCAACTTATGAATCTCATGTTCAAAGTAACTATCACAAAAAATCAAGAAGATTTGATAGAGGATGAAACCAATCAAAAAATGAAAGAACACCCACATGAACCCGTTGAAGCCTTGAAAATCGTTGCTTCAAACATTGGGGGAAAACCACCCGGTCCAGACCTTAGGACAACTCCTTTTTCGTTTGGTGTGGTGGCTCCGACTGGATTTATAGGACCAGTTTCTTAATAATAAATGGATTGGTGATGGAGTGTTTGTGCAAGTGGATAAATGGAACTAAATAACTAAGCTAATATATCTAACTTAATCTATAACTTGCAAATAATTCTAAAACTAACCCGGGTATTAAATATGAATAATTTTAATTTGAATATTGTTTCACTAAACAAATAACCATGAAAAAATGTATTATTATTCAATAGAAAGATGAAGTATCATATAATGATAACTCATGGTATGAAATTAAACAGTTATAATAGCGCATCGTATCTTACATCTTCTATATCATTTGTACATACTATAGATAGATGAGTATCCTCTATCTTCGTAAATGATATGATAAAGAAATATTTGGAGAAACAAGCATATATTAGTTAGATAGAAATTTCAAAGAGAATACTTCATTACATAAAGAAAATAACAGTAAATCGATAGAAATACCATATTCATTAAGATATTTTCTTGATGCAATTCGATATCTAGATCCTGCGCTTTAACTTAGAAAAGTCTTCAAGGTACAGAAGTGAAACTCTCAAAAATAATTCACCATGAAATCACAGAAAGTGATCCTTTATAAAAATAAGATAGTCAATGGAGTACAGAAATGTATTATCCAAAGCCAAAATATTGCAAATTCAGGACCCCTTTCTAAATGCTTGAAAGGGGTTTAAATAGGAAATTAACAAAACATATTAACTATAACTTATGCTAGAAAAAATCATTGGACATCCGAGAAAAAGACTTGCAATATCAAATAAAACAGATTCACTGAATTTCTTCTGTATTCAATGTGCTGAGGTGGCAAATTTTAAGCATATATTTAACTTCGGTTGGATGACTCATCCTCGAATGCAACTGACTAGTGTATGTGGCATCAGATAGCTCTGGAATGATGTAATTTATGGCATTAGAAAGGCATTTGATTGCCATATGATGACTTTGTGGTTTGATCAAATATGTCCATAGAAAATCCCATGTAATTTCCTGGATTTTGTTGATCTTTTGATTCTTGTTCATTAATTCCTGCTTCCTTCTAGTATCAGTTTCTTTCACCTTTGGCAATTTTCCCTGGAGTACAATCTGAAATTAAATTAGTAGCATAAAAAATATCATTAACTAATTGTGTTAGATTTTTCATTATGGCTCTAGCCCTTGATGTAGCACATTCTTCTTTAATCAACTGTGTATCCCATTCAGAAAACAAAATTTCTTTATGCCTTTCTTTGATCTTGGGAAGATTTGCACTCTTTCCTTGTTCTGAGTCCTGCCATGAAATAAATTCTGAAATATTATCATCTGCATTTTAAAATTCAATTCTGGTGCTGACTGATTCATCGATAAGAGATGATGTTATTTCACATAAAGGTTCAGGTTATGCGATTATTTGACACAGATCATCCAACTTCTGAGACAATAGCTTACTTGTTTCCAGAGCTTCTGTTTTAAATTGGTCAATTTTAGGATAATCCTTAAATTTATCCAATCTTGCTTGAAATATTTTTTCTTGCTCTGCTTTGGCAGTTTTATCATTTTGCACCAATGTCTGTAATTTGGATACCTCTTGAGATAATTGTTGTTGTTTATTCAAAGCTTGTTTATCGAGCTTCTTCTTTTCAATACTCAATTGTTCTTCCAATTGTTTGGCTCTGAGTCTTTCTTCTTCCAACTGCTGCTCCAATTGCAATATCTTTTGTTGATCACCTATTGTTTTCTCCTCTAGCAATGCTATCTGTAAGTCTTTTTGCTTTATCATTTGATTGACATCAACAACTTTATCTATAGTGGCTGCATTGTATGCACCTGCATATTTTGATAGTTTGGTAAGATCCTCTGAAGGATTTACCTCAGTATTCTTCCATACAACATTCATTAATTCAACTTGTGAAGTTGCAAGTGGTCCTTGATCTATCTTCCTTCTTTTCCTTTTTTTTCTGACAACAACCCTATGCTTAGGACTATAAGAGATATCCAGATGAGGGATGTCTTCAACTCTCAACACAATTTCTTCTGATGGATGTTCAGGAATGGTCTCCATATCTTGATTATTCAGATTATTAACTTGAGGATTATTTTTTTCCCCTATTTGCTGAGCGAATTGTTCATACTGTTGTAGCAAATGGGAAGTAATAATCACTTCGGCAGAATTTCCCTCTTTCTGTGTGATCTTTTCTCTTTCAAGTTGATCATCGGGCTTATTACCTGTATCTTCTTTTTCAGACTGCACATTAGCCTTGTTGCCAGTATTATCCTTTTCTGTCTGCACATTAGGCTTGCTACTTGTTCTTTCCTTCTCAGTCTGCATATCAATTTTGCTGGTAGACACTTCTTTTTCTGCTTTGCTGGATATATCTTCCTTTTTATTTTGTTCTATTTCCATATTTTATTTTTCTTGTAAAGGAATCCTCAGCTGGTCAAGGGGAATTTTAAGTAATCTGTGGCTTCTGAACTGCATAAATTTGTTCATATCTTCTGCTTGAAGCTTGGATTTAGCTAGATCATATACTCGGGCAAATTTCTCAATTGAGACAAATAAATAATCAAAGGCATCAAGCTCATGCTCAAACTTAGCAATTTGGACCAAAGTTGTGAAATCAAAATCCATTTTATTTGGATCATATTGTCTGCCTGGAACGGTTGCAAGCTTAAGATTGCTTATCTTAAGGGTTTCTTTTTTAGCATGTTTAAAATAATTAAGAGTATAAATTCCACAATGGAAAGGAAAGGTAGGCCACATCAATTTTTTGGAATTCTTCAAACACCTAGACATCCCTCTTTCTGTCAACTGATAAGAAATTTCTTGAGCTAAAATTTTATCAGGGACATATAAAGGTAAGACATGAGGTTCGACAATGCTTCCAAAAACCCTAATATAGGTAAAATTTTCTTCTCCAAACCAATTACCGATTAGGGATATATCAAGCTTTGATTTTTCAGAGAGCCAAGGAGGAAATTGGTTAAAAATGGTCTGGTAAATTGGTAACATGAAGCCATGGAAAATTATATATACATGGTTCTTGAAATCAGCCTTCCACAAAAGTTTATAGTAAATGTGAATCGGGACAGGCTCCTGTGAAGTCCATTTCCAACCCAGAATAGGGAATTCGGAATTAAAACACAAAGCATATAAGATATAGGCACAAAATTGAAATGGGGGAGTATTTCCACTATTTTTATTCTTTCTATAATCCATAATTATATTAGCCATCTTATCAGAAAGAATAACTGACCAATCCATAATCTCAGGATTTATAGCAACATGAATTAGGGGTACCATCTGAATTGAAAACCTTGCAGAATTATCATTCCCGAAAAGTCTACACATCATTGCAGCAACATAGCAATACGGGGTTGCAAGAGAATCTACAGAATACATACCTGAAGTTTCATGCTTATGCTTTTCTGGAGCTCGTCTCCATTCTTTAATTGGGTTTGATTCAATTTCATTGCTTGCGGTAAAATCTACTATGAAAGATTTGTTGTAGGTCATTTGAGGATCTGGCAGATGGTACATTGCTTTTATGTCTTCTGCTCTAAAAGACCCAAAAATTTTAGCCCCAGCTGTCATGAATGTTATGTTTGTGATGGTGGTGTTGTCTATCACCCATCGTATTATGTCATAATATGGAAATACATTCTCCCGAGCTGCAATTATATGAAGAAAATAATTTGCGAGTTCTTTGAGGGGATTGTCATCTGAATCTGATTCTTCTTCTGGTACTATTGCCTTTACCTTTATAACTGTAGGGTATTCTTTTTCAAGCAGGTTATAAACTTCTTCCCAGGAAATCTTCCCGAGACCCTGGCATGCAGTATCTGTAACCAGCTTGATTTTAGCTGGTTTTTCTTTCGGCATTGTGGTACTGGCAGCAGTCTTTGCGGTGGCAGCAATTCTTGATTTTTTAAGCTTCTTAGACATCTTCTTCGTCTGGTATCATTTCACTAGTTCGGTGAACAAAAGGGCTGGATGTTCTATAGTTCTGCAAATGAGACAAACCTTTCTGTCGTGAGAAGAAATGAAGTTAGGAGAACAACTATGTGAAAAGATTTTTATTAATGATCCCAATTGGTTAACTCCGTATTAAACTTAAATTCTCTCCATGAGAGTCACATTCACGCATTAATAAGAATCAATTAACATAATTCGTTTGATTTTCCAATTGATGATGCTCATACAATCAGAGATCGGCGATATTGAAATGTTAATGTAAAAATTTTCCCTTTTAATTTTCTGATTGCGATTGACCAATAAATATACGCACGACACAAAATAGTGGTTAATAAAGACTGAAAATTCATCACATCGGAGTTTTTGAAAGGAAAAGGAAAGACATCTCATATTTTTCGTCGATTTGCGATCGGCGATGAAGGTATATCGCATCGGATATTTCCAAAGGGATTGAATTGTTCATGATTTTCACCGAAATGCGATTGCGATGATGGTGGGACCCATCGCATCGGAACTTTTATAAAACAAGTAATATTTGCTTTTACAAAAAATGATTGCAATGTGTTGTATCGCATCGGAGTTTATAAAATAGACCGAATGAAGGATAACCTTTTCGAAATGCAATTGCGATAAGTTACATCGCATCGGAGTTTTGCAAAACAAATGTGAAACCTTAAGACTCTACCAATTTATGATTGTGATTTACTTTATCGCATCAGACTTTTTAACATGAATACTTTTACACTTTGTGCCGATGCGATATAATAATTATGATTGATCGGATCGGAATAAATTCAATGTCACTTTTGTTCATTTGCATTTGATATGCAATATGCGATGCATGACTTTTAAACATCGAATCTTTTTATTGTTTTATTTAAAATAATCAAATTTCCTCAAAATATTTTATTTCTATCTAAAAGAAAGGGGACCTATTTCTAGAATAAAATTTTATTCTAAAATTTTGAAATGGGGAGGGTTGTTGTACCATATAACAATTGGTGATTCACTAGAAGAAACAGTTATCTCTGAAAAAATAAAATGAACACTATATTTTTAGTAAGTAAAATTTTTTAAAGATAATGAAAACTATCTTAGAGAAATTTAAATAAAATCTAACTCTTAAAAAAAATAAAAATCACTTACAATTTCTTTCTAATTCCTCAAAAATAAAAACATTTTTGGGTTTTCTCAAGCTTTGATTGGTTAATAATAATAAAGTAAGGGGCCTTTCCAATTTTAGCTTGTGTAATATACTCTATTGTCATAGGTATTGCCTTTGCTACCTGCAAACGTTCATAGTCTCGACAGGGTTACATTTTAACCATCAACCATTCATTGTCCCATCCAACTAAGATCATGACTCTTTAAAAGATAAATTCATAAGACATATTATCTCATGTTTTTCTCTTTTTATTTTTTAATTTAAAATCCATTGTTCTGGTTTGGTAGCCAGTTAATAACAATGCCACTCACTAGTTGTAATTAAACTGAACAAGCTGGCTCGTGATGAGACCCCTTGTCTTATAATTATAAGCCATTACCCTGTTTTGGTATGCAGTGTTGGTAATGTCAATTTTATTACTTCTTATGATCATGGTAAGAAGGCTTGTGATGAGACCTCTTATCTCTTAATTTTTAAACAAATAATTTATTAGAATTACATTCTAAAAAATCACAACCTTAATAGATGGGGTGAAATGATTTTTCTCCTTAAGAGTCAATGGATGACAATTTTTAGAGTTTTGAATGCCAAAGTTTGGAAAAGTCGTTACTTTTTATGGATAACCTTTCTTTGCTCAATAAACTTATAATGATTTACAATTTTCTCAAGATTTCAAAAGATCCTACAAATGTTTAAATAGATTTTCAAAGTTTAATATTTTATTTTTAACTACTCAAAACTGTAATCATTTCCTTAAAAATTCTTATTTACATAAAATAAGTATTTATAGTATTTTCTCGAAGATATTTTCAAATAGTAAAAAGCCAATTAAAGACTATTAACAACCTTATTTACAAAATAAACAAAATTGTAGAAAGGAATATGTACAAGTAACAAGGGGTTACCTTTTTAAGAAAATAATTTCTTTAAAATAAGCCCATTCACAGGAAGAGATTCTCTCTTTCCTGTTAAATATTGCAATATGAATGTTGATGAGCCTATCTTTTTAGCAATCTAAAATGGTCTAAGCCACATTTTTTTAAATTTGGTATGCTTACCCTTATCTTCATGTGCTTTGTCCCATTTCAGAACAAGATCACCAGTTTGGAAAGTTTTGGATCTGGTAGAATTTGAATCAAAAGAAGATTTTATGAGTTGTTGATGTTTGGCATGAATACTTTTTTCTTTCTCTCTATCTTCTTCTAATTTAAGAATTTGATCAAATCTCAATTAAATAGATGATGAAGGATTCTCTTCAAGGAATTGAACTAGGGCTAGAGATGGAATTATTAGGTTTGATGGTATTACAACTTCTTTTCCATAGACTAGATTAAAAGGTGAAGTACCTATTGAAACCTTATGAGTTATGCGATCAGCCCATAATTCAAAGTTGAAGCCTCGAAAATCGTTGCTTCAAACATTGGGGAAAACCACCCGATCCGGATCTTAGGACAGCTCCTTTTCCATTTGGTGCGGTGGCTCCGACTGGATTTATAGGACCAGTTTCCTAATAATAAATGGATTGGTAATGGAGTGTTTGTGTAAGTGGATAAATGGAGCTAACTAACTGAGCTAATCTATCTAATTTAATCTATAACTTACAAATAATTATAAAAATAACCCAGGTATTAAATATGAATACGACTTAAAGATTGTTTCAATTAAACAAATAACCATGAAAATGTATTATTATTCAATAGAAAGATGCAATATCATATAATGATAACTCTATTTAAGAAATTAAACAGAGTTAGAATAACACATCGCATTCATAATTCTATATATCATTTGCACATACTATGATAGATGAATATTTCTATATCTTCAGAAATGATATGATAAAGAAATATTTGAGAAACAAGCATATATAAATGATAGAAAATTTCAAAGAGAATACTTCATTACATAAAGAAAATAACAGTAAATCGATAGAAATACCAGATTCATTAAGATATTTCCTTGATGCAATTCGATATCCAGATCCTGCACTTTAACATAGAAAAATCTTCAAGGTACATAAATGCAACTCTCAAAGATAATTCACCATGAAATCACAGAATGTGATCCTTTATAAAAGATAAGATAGTCAATGGAGTACATAAATGTATTATTCAAAGCCAAAATATTACAAATTCAGGACCCCTTTCTAAATGCTTGAAAGGGGTTTAAATAGGAAATTAACAAAACAAATTAACTATAACTTATGCTAGAAACTATCATCGAAGATATGGGAAAAGACTTGCAATATCAAATAAAACAGATTCATTGAATTTATTCTATATTCAATGTGGTGAGGTGGCAGATTTTAAGCATATCTTTAACTTCAGTTGGATGACTCAGCCTCGAATGCAACTAACTAGTGTATGTGGCATCAGATAGTTCTGGAATGATGTAATTGACTGCATTAGAAAGGCATTTGATTTCCATCTTCTGACTATGTGGTTTGATCAAGTATGTCCATAGGAAATCCCATGTAATTTCCTATATTTTTCTGATCTTTTGATTCTTGTTGATTAATTCATGCTTCCATCTCGTACCAGTTTCTTTCACCCTTGGCAATTTACCTCGAGTACAATATGAAATTAAATTAGTAGCATATAAACTATCATTAACTAATTGTGTCAGATTGTTCATTATGGCTTTGGCCCTTGATGTAGCACATTCTTCTTTAATCAACCGTGTTTCCCATTCAACAAACAAAATTTCTTTATGTCTTTCTTCGATCCTGGGAATATTTTCACTCTTTCCTTGTTATGAGTCCTACCATGAAATAAATTCTGAAATCTTATCATCTGCATTTTCAAATTCAATTCTGGTGCTGACTGATTCATCGATAAGAGATGATGTTATTTCACATAAAGTTTCATCTTGTGAAATTTTTTGACACAGATCATCCAACTGCTGAGACAATAGCTTACTTGTTTCCAGAGCTTCTATTTTAAATTGGTTAATTTTAGGATAATCCTTAAATTTATCCAATCTTGCTTGAAATATTTTTTCTTGCTCTTCTTTGGCAGTTTTCTCATTTTTCAGCAAGGTTTGTAATTTGGATACCTCTTGAGACAACTGTTGTTGTTTATTCAAAGCTTGTTGATCAAGCTTCTTCTTTTCAATACTCAGTTGTTCTTCCAATTTTTTGGCTCTGAGTATTTCTTCTTCCAACTGCTGCTCCAACTGCAATATCTTTTGTTGATCACCTGTTGTTTTATCCTCTAGCAATGCTATCTGTAAGTCTTTTTGCTTTATCATTTGAGTGACTTCAGTAGCTTTATCTATAGTGGCTGCACTATAGGCACCTTCATATTGTGATAAGTTGGTAAGATCCTCTAAAGGATTTACCTTAGTATTCTTCCATACAACATTCATCAATTCAACTTGCGAATTTGCAAGTGGTCCTTGATCTATCTTCCTTATTTTCCTTTGTTTTCTGACAACAGCCCTATGCTTAGGACTATAAAAGATATCCAGAGGAGGAATGTCTTCAACTCTCAACACAATTTCTTCTGATGGATGTTCAGGAATGATCTCCATATCCTTATTATTCAGATTATCAACTTGAGGATTATTTTGTCCACTTATTTGTTGTTCAAATTGTTCATATTGTTTTAGAAAATGGGGAGTAACAATGGTTTCAGTAGAATTTCCCACTTTTTCTGTGGTCTTTTCTCTTTCAAGTTGATTATCGGGCTTATTACCTGTATATTTTTCTTCAGACTACATATCAGTTTTGGTACCTGTATTCTCTTTTTCTGTCTGCACATCAGGCTTGCTACCTATTCTTTCCTTCTCAGTCTGCATATCAATTTTGCTGGTAGACACTTCTTTTTCTGTTTTACTAGCTATATCTTCCTTTTTCTTTTGTTCTATTTCCATACTTTCATTTTCTTGTAAAGGAATCCTGAGCTGGTCAAGGGGAGCTTTCAGTAATCTCTGACTTCTGAACTGCATAAATTTGTTCATATCTTCTGCTTGAAACTTGGATTTAGCTAAGTCATAAACTTGGGAAAATTTCTTAATTGAGACAAATAAATCATCAAATTCATCAGGCTCATGCTCAAACTTAGCAATTTGGACCAAAGTTGTGAAATCAAAAGCCACTTTATTTGGATCATATTGTCTGCCTGGAACGGTTGCAAGCTTAAGATTTCTTATCTTAAGGGTTTCTTTTTCAGCATGCTTAAAATCATTAAGAGTATAGGTTCCAAAATGGAAAGGAAAAGTAGGGCACATCAATTTTTTGGAATTCTTTAAACACCTGGACATCCATTTTTCTGTCAACTGGTAAGAAATCTCTTCAACTAAAAGTTTATCAGGGACATATAGAGGTAAGACATGAGGCTCAACAATGCTTCCAAAAACTCTAATATAGGTAAACTTTTCTTCTCCAAACCAATTGCCGATTAGGGATATATCAAGCTTTGCTTTTTCAGAGAGCCGAGGAGGAAATTGGTTAAAAATGGTCTGGTAAATAGGTAACATGAAGCCATGGAAAATTCTATATACATGGTTCTTGAAATGAGCCTTCCACAAATGTTTATGGTAAATGTCAATCGGGACAGGTTCCTATGAAGTCCATTTCCAACCCAGAATAGGGAATTCAGAATTAAAACACAAAGCATCTAAGATATAGGCACAGAAATGAAATGGGGGTGTATTTCCACTATTTTTATTCTTTCTATAGTCCAGAATTATGTTAGCCATCTTATCAGAAAGAATAATCGACCAATCCATAATCTCAGAATTTATAGCAGCATGAATTAGGGGTACCATCTGAATTGAAAACCTTGCAGAATTATCGTACCCAAAAAGTTTGCACATCATGGCAGCAGCATAACAATACGGACGTGCGAGAGAATCTACAGAAAACATACCTGAGGTTTCATGCTTATGCTTTTCTGGAGCTCGTCTCCATTATTTAATTGGGTCTTATTCAATTTCCTTGCTTGAGGTAAAATCTGCTATGAAGGCTTTGTTGTAGGTCTTTGGGGATCTTCCAGATGGTACATTTCTTTGATGTCTTCTGCTCTAAAGGATCCAAACATCTTTCCCCCAACTGTCATGGATGTTCTGTTTGTAATGGTGGTGTTGTCTATCACCCATTGTATTATGTCATAATATGGGAATACATTAGCCTGAGCTGCAATTCTATGAAGAAAAGAATTTGTGAGTTCTTTAAGGGGATTGTCATTTGAATCCGATTCTTCATCTGGCACTGTTTCCTTTACCTCTGTAACTGTAGGGTCTTCTTTTTCAAGAAAATTATAGACTTCTTCCCGGGAAAGCTTCCCGAGACCTTGGCACGTGGTATTTGTAACTAACTTTATCTTGGCTGGCTTTTCTTTTGGCATTGTGGTAGTGGCAGCAGTCTTTGAGGTGGCAGCAGTTCTTGATTTCTTAAGCTTCTTAGACATCTCTTTCGTCTGGTATCGTTTCACTAGTTCGGTGAACAAAAGGGTTGGATGTTCTATAGCTCTGCAAATGAGACAAACCTTTCAGACGCGGGAAGAAATTAAGTTAAGAGAACAACTATGCGAAAAGATTTTTATGAATGATCCCAAATTGATTAACCACGTATTAAAAATGAATGCCTTCAAAAAAAGTAACATTCACGCATTGATATGAGAATCAATTACCATAATTTGTTTGATTTTTCAATTAATGATACTCGTACAATCGGAGATCGGCGATATTGAAATGTTAATGTAAAACTTTCCTTTTGAATTTTCCGATTGCGATTGACCAATAAATAATATATGCGCGGGGAAAAATAGCGATTAATAAATACTGACAATTCATCGCATCGGAGTTTTTTGAAAGGAAAACGAAAGACATCTCATATTTTCCGCCAATTTGCGATTAACGATAAAGGTATATCGCATCGGATATTTCCAAAGGGATTGAGTTGTTCATGATTTTCACTGAAATGCGATTGCAATGATGGTGGGATCCATCGCGTCGGAACTTTTATAAAACAAGTAATCTTTGCTTTTACAAAATGCGATTGCGATATGTTGTATCGCATCGGAGTTTATAAAATAGACCGAATGAAGGATAACCTTTTCGAAATGTGATTGCAATAATTTACATCGCATCGGAGTTTTGCAAAACAAATGTGAAACCTTAAGACTCTACCGATTTGCGATTGCGATTTACTTTATCGCATCGGACTTTTTAACATGAATACTTTTATACTTTGTGTCGATGCGATATAAGACTTATAGTTGATCGGATCGGAATAAATTCAATGTCACTTTTGTTCATTTGCATTTGATATATGCGATATGTGATGCATACGAAAACATGAATTTATTTTTCTATTTTAGTATAATTAGATTTCTAAAGTTTTTTATTTCTATCTAAAAGAAAGTGACCTATTTCTAAAATAAAATTTATTATAATTTTAAAATGGGAGGGTTGTTTTGAAATGGGGAGGTTATTTCTTATATATCTACATAAAGTGATGAGTCATCATCTCTTATAGAGTGGGAATCAAGAAGACATTCAGCTTACTAAATCATCCTTCATAAGAGAAAAACGCATTGTGTAGTTATTTGAAAGAAAAGAAAAATGCCTCCTTTAGTAGGAAGAAGAAATAAATCAGCTTCTAAAAATACGAATGTATTATCTAAACCCTTAAGCAAAATGTACAGTCATTATCCTGCTAATCTTGCATACCATAAGTCAGAAAATAGATTTGTAAATCAATTCGAAGAGAAACAATCTGATAGCAATATGTATGGCTGGTGACATTACTTCTATTAATGATTCTCCAAGGTTTGATCAATATATTGATGATTATGATATCCAAGCAGAAGCTAACCTTGCAGAGCCATCAATAGTTTATTTGTGGGATGAGGTTCACTATCATCAGATTGAAAGCAGTAGTCAGCTAAGACAGGTCACCTATGACACTGATGAGGAAAGCCTTGAAAATTTAGAAGTAAGTGAAGAGTCTCTGACACTTTGCTCTACTTCATTTCAATCCATCAGAAATAGTTTTCATGTGATTGGAAATCAACAGTCTATCAGTTTTGCTGATGAGGTTGGGAAAGCTAATGAGTTTCTTGAACCAGTTGTAAATAAGAAGCCTTCTCCTGAAATGGTTGAGGAAATCATTTATGACATAGAAATTTTCTCAGCTCCAGATAAGCAATCACCAAGTTCCTTTGGATTACAAATTGTAGATGAAGAAATGGAAATTGATGATCATAAGAAAGTTGTTGAACTTCTTTCTCAAGAAGGTTTGTTGCTAAAGAGTTCTCCTGCTCATCAATATGATGGCATTCATACAAATTTCAGCCCACTCTATCGAAGCACATCAGGTTTTTTAGAGGATAACATTTCCACATATGATGAATCTACCAGTTCATATGATCATGAGGAAGAGGTGGAGTTTCTTTCCCAAAAGAGTCTCAAACATAGCCAAGTGGAAGAAGGAGTAGTCCTAGATGAAGCTTATGTCTCAAGTCCTCAAGATCAGGTATCATTCCAAGATCCATTTGCTATTTTCCTTGAGAAATATAAAACAGGAGTGTTTTCTGCCAAGAACAGTTTGATGCAAGGTTTAAAGAGAATGTTAGGCACTATTATTCAAGCACAAGTAAGATGCAAGTGGCCTTTTGATTTCTTTAGCATCCTCAAAGAGTTGAAACAAGATCACCCATGCAATCATCTACTTGACTAGTTATATTGGAAAAGAGAGTTCACCAAATAAATTTCTATCATGTATAGGTTAGATTAGGATAGATAGGCATGAAAAATAAGCTCAGCCCTATGAGCATCTTTTTATTTTCAGATTGTTTTGAGAAAAAATGAAAAACACAAAAAACACATAGAAATGGAAAAAGAGGGCAGATTTTAAAAGAAAGGGTACAACCCCATGCCTTAAAAACAGTAATACTGAAAGTGTGCAAGTCCAAATGCCACTACTAGTTCAAAATGATGTCTTTTTCAGCTATCTAGCCTAATCATAGTTGAACATGCTTTAAATTTATTGTTGATAAGTTATTGAAAAGAATATTGGTCAAAATATTCAAGCTTGACTTGTTAAAGAAAATAGATTAGGAGAGAAGATACTGGTTCCACATGCTCAAAATAGAACCAAAGAGGAAAATAGGGATGAATAGCAAACTATGTATCCTAGCCCTGATTTTTCTAAATCTTACTTTGTACAAAAATAACATTTGTGTGCAGCTTGTTGTTATGCCACAAACCCATGATAAATCAGACTGTATAATCTTGATTTAGTCATGTTTTAAATTTCTTGTCAAATAGCTTAGAGAATGAAGTCTGTCATATTGCTTAATCTTGACAGTCAAATAGAATAGGTAGAGAATCAAAGGAGTTCATCAGCATAATCTGAGCTCTGGGAAGAAATAAGGTAGAAATAGATAGTTTATTTTGCTTTCAAAAAACAAGAAGATGTCAAGGTTTCTATTCCAAATGCACGTAAAGAAGAAAAAATGTTAGGCAAGTAGGTTGGGCAGGTATATATGGATTTGAGCTAATCAAGTCTTTCAGATTGTTGAGATCATAGCTTCAAAGCAAGCATCAACAAGAGAAAAGAGGTAAAAATATGCCCAATGAATGGGGCACTAGTCTCCATCAAGCCAAAGATCTAAAAGTTCTGGACACCTCCTGAAAAGGAGCTGCCCTCCCCAAGTGGAGCCACTATTAGTCATCCATAATTTTCACTATCTAAAGATGACTAAGTATCAGTTCTAGATTTCTAGAAACAATGTTCATGAACATTGTGAGTTCTAGAAACCTCAATACCTTCATTATCCTTAAGATATTTTTTTCACTATTTCATCATCCCATCATGTCAATGCTCAGCTCACCCATCCCAGAAGACCCATCATGGGCTCATGTCACTCATTTTGTCTTTTTTGTGTCACCTTTGGCCTCAACCCTCTATTTTGTTTTGCCTAAATCCTTCATTGTCCATCTAGGTTTTTTTAAGGCATTTTTTCTTGGATTCATGACCTCCATGGTTAAACATCAACAAGGCTTGCACCTTGATGCTATTACAACTCCTCCAATCCTTAATATACCTTCATAAACACTCCCCATCACTCCTATCCCTCAAATTCATCATTTTCCTACCAAAACCTAGTCTATGGCCATAATTTGATACTTTTTAAGACTAGGTCTGTGTTTTTCCCTTTTGGACCCCTTACCCTCTCTCAATCCTTGAAATTCCACTTTCCCCTACTCCCTAACATCTGTCCCTATCTCCCAAAATTTCCCCAAGAATTTAGACAACCCTTAAGCCCTTCATTCCATTCCATCTACAAGGAAATCCTAAATCCCCTACACCAAATCCTATTTTCATCTTCCAACTAAGCTAGGGTTTTTTATGGAAAACAGGAATGAGAGAAGAAGATCCATGTGGTAGGTCATATAAGCAATCATGAAGCCATACCAGCTCATATACATCATGCCTCCATCATTTTACAAGAATTCATTCCAAGAGACAAGCCATGTGTCATGCCTAGGGCCAATTTTGGTTCAAACTGTGTTTCTGACCAAAAAAATATTAAATTGACAAACATGAGAGAGGATTTTTTCCATCATGGGCCCAAGAAGAGAAACCTCCTTTAGTTTTTACACAGGTATCATGGTTTCATAGAAATGTCAAAAATAAAGGTGTCACATGAGAATTTTTGCATTGCTAGAGTGACCTTGGGAAAATCAGGTTTTCTCACAGCTGGAGTATCCAAATGACTTTCTTGATGAGTCAAATGACAAGTAGACTCTACCAAATTTCCAATGAGCTATCATGAGCTCAATGTAAAATTGAGGAAGGCATCCAAAAGTTGTCTGCACCAGCACTCTGCATTTTTGCGCTAGCATTCACCACTTCTAACCAGTGTTGGAAGAATCAGTTTTTGGATAGGTAAATGGACACCAAATGGAAAAAAAAAGCATCTTTGGAAGTATACTCAACCGTCTTTCCAACGAACTATCATAGGCCCATTTCTGACATTGGGAAGGCCTCCAAATGCTCGCTGCAAAAGGCCATTTTCTGCGCTGCGTTCCTCGAATGTTCAAAAATTCCTAATAGAGGCTCGGGCAAAAATTTCATGGCGATGCGCTCCTTTAGGATGGTGCTACGCTCCTATAGCTGCCTCCAGTGCATTTTTACACTGAGTGTTGAACTCTTGTAGGTGGGCACTGTGCTCTTATGATCTTTTGCAGTGTGCAGAGTGATGCCCGAAACTACGTGTAGCCCTGCCCACCATATGCTGTGCTCCAGCAACTGCTTCCATCGCCCGACGTCATGTGAAGTTCCTGCCTACTAATGGTGCTGCGCTCTGGCAACTACTTCCGTTGCCCGAGTATGTGTGCAACACTTCCCAATGGCGCTGCTCTCTGGAAACTGCGTCCATTGCCTGAGTCTATGTGCAGCTCCTGCCCAGGCCACGATGCTACGCGCCTGCCTCTGCCACAGTTTCTCGATTCTGCGTGTAGCGCTGACCAAGTGCTGCGCTTCGAAAACTGCATCTTTTGCCTAAGTCTGCGTGCAGCTCCCGCCTGGGCCACAGTGCTGCGCGCTTGTCACTGCATCTGTCTCCCAAGTCTGTGTGTAGCTCCCGCCCGGGCCATGACGCTGCACGCCTGTCACTACCCCCATCGCAGGGCACTGTACTCCCGGAGTAAAAATGCAGCATTGCCCAGAAAGCCTGCACAAGTGCCAAAACTGCCCAAAAAGCTCAATAAAGTTTGTTTTTTGGATGTGGAAGGCAATTTTAAGAGATTTTTAGGGAGAGAGTGAGGATGATGAAGATGAGGGAAAGAGTGATGATCATGAACAAAACAGTAAGGGAGATGGCTAAGAAGAAAGCAGCAATGGCTAAAATAAAAATAGTCAAAGCAGTGATACAGATGATGGTCAAAGAAGCCAAAGCAATGGGTCTCCTGATGAAGAAAATGACACTGAGAACACTACAACATATAGTGGCAAGGAAGCGAAAGAAAGCCATGATATTGACCGAAATGACAAAGGCAACCCACAAACAGATTTTAAAATTGTTTTCAATAAGTAAGGAAATGATGAAAAAGGGCCAAGTAATGAAGACAATAAACAGGGAAGTGAAGAAAAGATCAGTCAAAGGGAATCATCAAATAAATAAGGTAATGATTCTCACAGTGATGACAAGACCAATGAAGGTGCCCAAAGCAGTGACCCTAAAAACAGTGCTAACAGTGGTATGAAGTGTGATATTTGACAGGGAACACAATGTGTCAAATGATGAAGAGAAGGACAGTCATGAAGTTGGAAATGTACCAAGCAATGATCAAGGCACCTCTTACATTGCAAAGGAGACTGATTGGGCACTGTGAACGAAGAAACCACTTTGCAAGCAAAAAAACTCAAAACTGCCCAAAATGAGGGTCCGACACCAAAAGATGAAAATGACCAAGCTAGGCTTAGTATTTTGGCCCAATATTTTCTACAGGTCTCCAAGGACCCATGAAACACCTACTTACCAAAATTGAGGCAATTTAAACAATTTTTTTTTTGCAAATTTTTAAGCCTAGGAGTGCAGCACCTTGGGTGCTGCGCTTTTTCCTATAGAACTTTTAGAGAGATTAGCTTACATTTTTGGATTCCCCATCATGAGAGGAGTACGGTCACCAAATTTCAGCTCAATTGGAGTTGTTTTGGTCCCCCAAAAGGGTAAAAAACACCCATTTTTTCACCTTTCTGCCCTCTTTTTTGAGCAGGTGCCGTGCTCTTGGAAGCTTTGACTTTTTCCACTTTTTGGGCAACTTGTAGAGGTTAGTTTGAGGAAAAAAGGTAAATTTGGAAATTAGACATCCACGGCTTTCCAACAGGCCATCACAGAGCCTTTTATGACATCGGGAAGGCTTCCAAAACTCTGTTGCAAAAAGACCTTTTTGGTGTGGCGCGCTTGGAAAATTTTCAAAGTTTGAGAGAGGGTGCTACGTTCCTGTGTGGTGACTGAGAAAATGTGCGTTAATAAATTTCTATCATGTATGTCAGAGCCTAAAAGTCAATGTTTTTGCTATTTTGGTCCAGAAAAGATATTTTGGAAGATATTTTGTGCCTTGGACCTTGCAAGGCCTCAAGGACAAGTTAGGATATTTGTTTTTGGCCAATAGGCTTCTAGATGCTCTATTGAGCTCTCTTCCTCCTTTCTTGTTATATAAGCCATGAGGATTCATTGCAAACTATTGGGACTTGATGTGTTATAGAGAAATACATGGTTTATGAGCTTGGAGAAGATATTTGGTTTCATGAAGTAAAAGAATGACTTATGTGGCTTGATGTTGGAGAAGTTTGCTTGCAAGATTCCATAGCTTGGTGAATGGTGATGTTTTTCTAACTTTTTAGTGTTTTCTTGTCCTCATTTTTTTTTAGTTTGCTTTTTTTCTATAGATCAGAAAAGTATAGGTTGAGATATGCTCATGGAAGCACCTCAAACCTCCTGGATACTATAGCCTTGATGTTTTCTTCTTTTAGTTCATCTTAAGGAATTCTTGACTGCTCCTTAGGTCTACTAAAATTTTTCTTTGTTTCATGAATGCTCAATATGTTAAGCTTATAAATATGATTCATGGTATGCCCTACTTATTTAAAGTTTTTCAAAAAATTATTGTGAAGCTTTCCTATGGAATACTGATTGATTAAGATAATGCAAAGAGGATTTGTTTCGATATTTCCCTTCTCCCATGCTCATTAATTTGTTTCACAGTTCCCGATAGTTTTATATATGCTATTTAGGAGTTCCCTATCCATATATTGAATTTTCTGTTTATCTTATATGTTTTCTCAAAAAACTGAAGGTGGATTTCTAAAGTTAGGAGTTCTAATGCTTCTATGTACCACTGGATTGTTCATCTTGTATGTTTACCAGTTTGAGTATTGCTCATAGAGATTAATGGTTTTTCCTACGTCATGACTCATTACTTTCATATTATATATGTTTAATATCTCTTAGTTTCTTCCCAAAGTTAATGTTCATTACACCTCATCATCACTTTAAGAATCCACTCACCTTGCTCAATCGGCCCTGCAATACACTCTGCTTCAGCATTTAGACACCTTAGATTTCATCTAACCCCATAGCCCTATTGATTTGATATTCTCTCATTCCACCTATCCTACTTGATCATCTTACCCTAACCCAAAAAAAAAAAACAAAATATACTTAAATAACTAGCCTAAAATCAATCATCCAAAGCGAACAAGTTCACATCCTTCGCACAATAGAGAGAGCCCTCTCTGAGTCCAGGAAGGCTAGGTCCTAGGACTCCAAAGATTGGTTTGATGTTACCCTGTCATTTGGTTAGCCAATTTTCCAAATCACGGGACCCTAACACACTCCATGATTGATAATGGGTTGCGACCCACTGTTTCATACTATAACCTTCTAATTGATGGTTAGTGCATGGAATATATAATGCATGAAGCTTTAAAAGTGTAGGAGAATATGTTCAGAAAGGATCTAGCTTATAACATTGATACTTTCAAGATACTCATTGGTGGGTTCTGTGTAAAAGGAGAGTTGGAGGTAGCTGAATGACTCTTGGACAATAGGCTGGACAAGTGTTGACTCCAGTTATTTCTATTTACAATGATCTTATCCATGGATATTGCAGGAGTGGAAAATTAGAAGTGGCATTTAGAATTAGGGATAACATGTAAGTTAAAAGAATAGAATCTAATGTGGACACTTACAACGAACTTATCTATGGAATTTTACACTCCTAACAAACACAGACAATGGGAGAGGAAGGAACTAAAATCAGATACTAGTTACAAGTTACTGATGGCACAAACAAGTCAACATATCTCCTTGATGACTCCAGCTTCTAGATGTTGAGTTATATGTTTGCAATGATATTATTAAATACCTTTTGTAAAAATATTTCATATTTTACAGATAAAGGGAATTATGACAAAATAATAGATCTCAAGATAGCATTCATGAAATATGAAAATAAGTTTTTCTCAGAAATCATGAGAAAATTATATTTTGTTAAAAAATGTATGGAAATGGCTACCTAAAGGTGGGCTCAATCACAAGTGTGTCTCATGAGTGGGATATTCATTAAGTGTTGTAGTACCTCAAGCATCAATTTGAACATTTACTAGTTTTCCACAAAAATGTTTCCTAAAAAACAGTGAGGACATGCCTTAATTTTGACGTAATCTATCTGATAGACGAAATTGACTTATCACCTACCCTTTTTTTATTGCATCTAGAAATATGACACCCTCAAAACCATTTCCATCCTGACCCTTCCACCATCTCTTTTCCATCTCCATCTCCATTTACATCTCATAGTCAACTTCCTTACATTATTGCTACGAGGTGATAAATTTCCAAGTAATCTCTGGAAATTCAAAAGGGAACCAAAGGATTTCCTCTTTTACTCCCTCGTTTATTTCCTTTCCTCCATTTTATATAACTTTTATCCTCTCTGGTCTGTGTCTTCTTCAGATCCAATGGTTTCATGGTTTCAAATACGAAAAGGAGTATCGAATTTTCTCCCAAATAATTTAATTCTTCCAGTATGTTACGGGACATTCTTACATGTATCAGGATAAAGCAGGACCAACTCACTTTGGGCATTGTCTTGGCTATGTGTGCTAAACATGCAGCTCTACAATGAGTTAAGGAGGTCCATACCCACTTTATACCTAGATTTGGATTAGGTGTTATCATGGCGTGTTCCCTTGTTGACATGTATGCAAAATTTGGGGATGTACAGGATTCACTGAAGGTTTTTGAGAAAATGCTTGAAAGAAATTTTGTTTCATGAAATGCCATAATTTTTGGATGTGCTCGGCATGGCTGAGGTATAGGGGTTCTCAAATTTGTTTGGTAGATGATGAAAGTAGGAATATGTCCCGATTTTGTCACATTTATAGTGTGCTTTGTCCTTGCGGCCATGCTAGTCTAGTGGAAAAGGGTTGTAAATATTTAAATTTGATAACTGCAGAGTATGGTGTCATTACTAGAGCAGAGAAATTTTGTTTCATGGTCCACCTTCTTGGATTTGTGGGGAAATTGAATGAGGTGGAATAATTTATCAACAAAATGCCAATTGAAACTCATCCTCTTGTGTGGGGAGCATTGCTAGGTGTGTGCAGAATTCATGGAAATATGGAAATAGGTAGATGTGTAGAATATGGCCTACTGGAATTGAAACCATAGAACCATGGAACGTATTTCCTCATATCAAATATTTTTTCTTCAAGTGGAATGTGGCATGAAGCAGTAAATATAATAACAATGATGAAAGACAGGGGCTTAAAAAATTCATGAGGATGTAGCTAGATTCAAGTCAAAAACCAAATTCTCGTATTTGTTGTAAGAGATAACATGCATCCAAAAAAAGAGGATATTTATTAAATCACAATAATAATAATAATAAATATTTGCTTTATTATTTTAACAATTACATTACATGATGACTCAAATACATCAAATGAAGACTGAACCTAGTTATAATTTACAACATATATAATATAAACAACACTACAAACACTAGAGCTTCATAAGCATCTCACCCAAAACCCTCACAAGTCCATGTACCCATCTTAGGCACATATCACTTCAATCTCTTGAGTATTATGGGCATCACACCGAATGAAATCCTCCAACATCTCCATATCACATGCCACAACCTTCCCCATACATGTATTAAAGATGTACAAGTTTGATACAATGTTAAATTTTCAGGACATGGTGAGTAGATCTGCACTTAAAACCCTAAAGAAAGTAAACTGACACTGCTCAGAATACTATCTAAATAGGGCAATTCTTAGCACCATATCTACTAACACATAACTAAGAAAACCAGAACATAAAGACCAAAATTTGAAACATGGATAAATTCCCAGTTATACACATAAAGGTTACGGAAACTAGGACGATCGAGAGGAACACGGAGACACGATCACATATATCATGGCAATGGCTGAAGTGTCCTCGGACACGTAATTTTATTAATCACAACAATTACATTGGAATTATGCAAGAGTTTACACCCGAACAACGAAAACACTCTTGCAATGAGCTATTTATAAGCTCAATGTCCTAACTTCCACTAATTATGGATCACTTATTAAATAACAAGTGTCCAATTACATTAAATGAGCTTCTAACTATTCTACTAACTTTACTCCTAACTTAGAGCCTAGGAAACAACTCTTTTCTAGAGTCCTATTTTTAATAACAAATTTCTATTTCTAAGTATCTCAAAAATTTATTAAATATTCTAGAATAATAATTATTAATTTAATATCTTAAATTAATAATTATTTTATTCAAACTTTATATCCTATGATAATATTTATTTTGGATCATCTAACATTCCCCCCTATGATCCAAAGATACATTACAACAGATACCAAGTTCATCCCTGAACTTAGTAAACTTTATTCTACCAAGAGGTTTTGTGAAAATGTCGGAGGTCTGATCTTCTGAAGGGAAAAACACTGGCTTGATGACGTCCTTTGCAATGAGAGATATGATATGATGATACTTGGTGTCCACATGCTTTGTCTTTGAATGGAAAACTGGATTCTTGGCAAGCTTTATTGCTGATTGATTGTCGATGAATAATGAAGTAGCTTCTACTGGAGGAATCCCCAAGTCCTGTAAAAGTTGACGTAACCAAACAATCTCACATGCTGCGTCCCATGCTGAAATGTACTCTGTTTCTGCTGAAGAAGTGGCCACTATAGTTTTCTTCTTGCAACTCCAGGAAACTGCAGCTGACCCCATGTTCATTAAGTAACCTGAGGTTGATGCCCTGTCATCAATACTGCCAGCAAAATCGGCATCTGAAAATCCACCAAGTACAAAATTTTTAGTCTTTTTGTAAAGAAGACCAAAATATTTTGTTCCTTGGATATATCGAAGAACTCTTTTGGCTGCATTCCAGTGGCTGTCTAGTGGTTCCTGCATAAAACGTGAAAGAATACTGACTGCATAAGATAGATCAGGACGAGTGGTTGTCAAATAAATCAAGCTGCCAATCAACTGTCTGTAAGTAGTGTTGTCCACCTTTTCCCCCCCTTCAAATTTTGAAAGTTTTAAGTTTTGTTCCATAGGGGTAAGGACAGGCTTACAATCCTGCATTCCAAATCGCTGAAGAATTTCTACTGAATATTTACTCTGGGAAATGAAGATCTGATGTGGACGTTGGAATACTTCAACTCCAAGATAGTAGTGAAGTAGTCCCAAATCTGTCATTTTAAAACTTGCATGTAATTCCTTTTTCACCTGTTTAATGTGATCATCATTGTTGCCTGTGATGATCAAATAATTGACATACATAATGAGAATGACCAGATATTTTCCCTATTGGCGCACATACAAAGTATCATCAAATTCACTGTGATGAAAACCAACTTTGCGAAGGTATTCATCCATTTTTGCATACCAAGCGCAGGGAGCTTGTTTTAAACCATATAAAGTCTTGATTAATTTTTAGACTTTATGTTCTTGCCCTTCAACTTAAAACCCTGGTGGTTTTGTCATATATACATCTTCCTGTAAGTCCCCATTGAGAAAAGCGCTTTTGACATCCATTTGATGAACTTTCCACCCTTTCTGAGTGGCCAATGCAAGGGTTAATCTGATGGTGTCCCATTTAGCTGTAGGTGTAAAAATTTCTTCATAATCAATGCCTTCCTACTGCGCAAAACATTTAGCGACAAGTCTTGCTTTATACTTGTCAATTTCACCATTTTGGTTGTACTTAACTCTGTAAACCCATTTGCATCCTATGGGTTTAACATTTGGAGGACAATCAACCAGTTTCCAAGTGTGGTTATCAATTACTGCTCTATATTAATCAATCATGGCTTGTTTCCATTCTTTATGTTTGATTGCTTCTTTGTATGTGGAAGGTTCAGTAAAATCATGTGCTAGCAAGGAAAAAGTTGCTTCACTTCTGTGTTTCTATCTTGTTCCTGTTTTATTTTGTTCATCAGGCTTTACATCTTTCAATAGTTGAACTGCCCATTTTGGAAGTTGTTTCTCACTAGTTTGAGGTTCTGAGAAGTCCCCATCATTGTAAAGGGGGTTAATGTAAACTGATGTTCGTCGTTCAGGTGGTGAATCTGGAGAATCACTGTCAGAAGAACTGTTGCTGCTTGGAGACGTTGATGAACTACTAGAAGACCCAGATGATTTTGTTGAAGTAGATGGACTGGATGACTCATCTTTAGAGGAAGGAAAATCAAGTTCATACCAATTTGGTGAAGTTGGTTGACTTTGCATATTTCCTTTCCTTTTACTGCCCTTAGTTTCTAACTTGTGAAGAAGACTTTCGATTTCTTTAGCACTCTTACTCTCTGTTTCATCAAAAATGACATCCCTGCTCACAATAAATTTTCCATTGGTCAAAAGACGATACCCTTTCTTTTCATCTGAATAGCCAATCATTGTGCATTTCAAACTTCTTGAATCAAGCTTAGTTCGCTTTTCTTTGGGAACTAAGGCATAACAAATGGATCCAAAAACTCGAAGATGTTTAACTTTAGGTTTGAAACCAAACCAAGCTTCATAAGGGGTGATTCCTTCTAAAGAAGCAGTTGGAGATCTGTTTCTTAGATAGACAGTTGTATGGATTGCTTCTGCCCAATATGTTGGACTTAACCCTTTGAAAGTTAACATGGATCTCGCCATGCCTAACAATGTGCGATTCATCCTTTCTACGACTCCATTTTGTTGTGGAGTGTAAACATTTGTAAGATGCCTTCTGATGCCATTTTCACTGCAATAAGTTTTGAATTCATTTGAATTGAATTCTCCCCCATTATCTGTCCTAAGAGTACCTATCTTTTCTTTGACCTCATTTTCAACAAGTTGTCGAAAAATTTTAAACTTCTCAAATGCTTCTGACTTGTTTTTCAAGAAGTAAACCCAAGTCATTCTGCTGAAATCATCAATAAATAGCAAGAAATATTTGCAACCACCTAATGAAGTTTGTAGTGGACCACACACATCACTGTGAACTAGTTGCAGCAGCCTGTTTGCGCGCCATGTACTTGTTGGAAAACTTTCTCGACTCTGTTTGCCATAAATGCAGGCTTCACATTTAGCATTTTCCTTGTTGAAAGTTGGAAGTCCTTTAACCATCCTTTGTTTCTGCAATTGAGAAAGACTATCAAAATTCAAATGTCCATATCTTACATGCCATAATCTTATAGGTGAAATTCCTGTAGTAACTGCCCCTGCAAAATCAGAATGCCTTGGAATAACTGTTCCTTTCATCCTTAACAGTTTTCCGTCTTCATATCCTGTCATCACTGTTTGGAAGTTCTGTTTAACTGAATTAATCTTAACTAAGCCATATTCCATAATTATTTGATGTCCTGCTTGTCGAATCATGACCAAAGACAACAAATTTTTCTTAAAGGTGGGTACATACCACACATTGGAAATCAATTTTTCTCCAATGTCAGGGAGAAAAACTTTGACTGCACCTTTTCCATAAGGCGTATGTTTTGTATCATCTGCTAGAAAGATGGAGTTAAGATGGCACTCTTGAAAATTCCAAAAGAAATCCCGTCTACAGGTCATGTGTTGAGTTGCTCCTGAATCCAAAATCCAAGCATCTTCATAATCACTCTTAACATAAGAGGAAATTTGGATTGCTGGTGAAGAAGTGAAGACATATTCTGAGTCATTATCATCTTGATCTTGATCATTTGCAAACTGTGTTGAAGGTTGTTGAAACTTAGAAATTTTATTGATAGATGTGCGACAATCTGAAGCATAGTGACCAACTCTGTTACATCGCCTGCAAACAACTTGACTCAAATCAGTGCCTCTTCCTTGAGACTATCCTCTGCCTTGAGACTGTCCTCGACCTCTGCTTTGTCCTCTGTTTTGAGATTGTCCTCTTCTTGGATTCTGTCCTATGCCTTGCTGAGATCCTCTGTTTTGATTGTTGCCTCTGCCTTGAGAATTGTTTCTGCCTGAATTTGAGTCTCTGTTGGAGTTGTTTCCTCTGTGTTGACTGCGACCACGACCTTGCGTTGTTTGATTTTGATTAAAACTACCTTTGCCTTTGTTTTTGGAATTTTCAGCTGGGGAGTTGCTAGTACTGGCTTCTGTGAGAAAAACATCTTCACCAACTTTATTTTTCTTCCCAAAAGTTTTATCATGTTGAGTCAAAATTTCGCAGAGCTCATCAAACTTTAGCTTTTCTAACTTTCCAGTGAGCTGTAAAGTTTCTAAAAAATGTGTGTAGGAAGAAGGAAGCCCAGCAATTAAAATTGTGACCATAAAACTATCATCAACTGCTTGAAAACCAGCATTAACAATTTCCTACTTAATATTCTTAAGTCTGGAGATGTATTCAAGAATATCTCCTTCTTCAGTCAATTTTTGATGCAACAATTTTAATTGTAAGTCGACTCTTTTTGATTGAGGCTGAGTATCAAACAACTCTTTAAAATTTCTCAAAGCAGACCATGCATCTTTAGCATTTTTGATATGGACATACATTTCATCATTGACAGAGGATTTAATGAGAGCTAATGCTTTGGCATTTTTAACTTCCCATTTTGCTAGCGCAACTGCATCTATAGGTTTATTTGGCTTTACATCTCCATCACAAATATCATGCCACAGTTCATTATAAACAAGAGTGCTTTCGATGAGGCGTTGCCATGTTTTGTAAGATTTTGAGCCTTCAAGTTTGTCGGAATCAGAAAAGAAATTAATCAACTTAGACATTGTAGTGTTTAAACTTCACACCACGAATCAAGCTCCAAAAAATATCAAGATGCGCAACACAACAGCAACACACGACGCAAAAAACGATCTATCGGGGCTTGGCCTTGACCCTCGAATAGTCATTGAAACAGGAGAAAATTGACTGAGCTTTACACTTGGCTCTAGTTAATTTCTCAAATATTTACAAGGTAACTTTCAAAATTTGACTTTTACAATGATGCTCTTGCACAATCTGGTAAAAAAAAGTTACCCCCCCTCAAATTAAAATTACTTTGAGTTACAATATCACTCCATAAACAAATTACAAAGCAAAAATCCCCTTATTACTCCAAAAAATTTACAAATAACCTTATTACTCCATAAATATTACAATACCCTTATTACTCCAAAAAAAACATTACATAAAAAAAAAAAAAATATATATATATATATATATATATATATATATACCTCCAAATACAATGTTCTACTTTACCTTATTGCTCCAAAGTGCTATATGCTATGATCCCATTCACTTTTCAATATTCTTCAGTCCCATATTTAACAATGATACTCTGTAGAATTGCTAATTTTCTCAAATTCCTTTTGAAAGATGTTTGCAGCTCTGAGAAAAAACGCAGTGATTGTTCTTACGGCCTTTGTAAACACACCATAACTCGTCATTGAACTAATAGTCGATTACAAAAAAAACGGGGCACCATATCTCATTATTACAAATAATGCCTTGCATCAAATTTAAAAGGTATAATTTGCGGATATGAGCAGTCGGGGGGGCGGGCTTTGAAAGCTTGCCAGGCCTGAATGCCGTATCTGCCTACCAATGTTGCTGCGGCTACCGCTGCCCCTACAATCAATGGCATTGCTATTTCCGGGAAACACAAATCAAAGGGAGAGGAGACTACGCTGACTTTCGATCATGGTACAGAGTTTATCATCCACTTTATGAACGAGGTGTAGGGGCACCTGGTTAAATCGGTTAACCTTTATATTCTATAGGCCCTCCCACTTGTTATGGGAAATAGATACGCCAAAGCCCAAAACGAAGGCCAATACACAAACAAGAAATGAAATTTGGGACTTCAATTACGGTTGTGCCCGTTGAAATACTACTGCATATGGTTGTTTTTTGTGCATTGAAATTCATACTTATTTGTGATAAGAATGCTAGAATAGCACTTGCAAATTCGTTAAACAGATCAATTTCATTAAACAACCTTTCAATGATATGCTACTGCTCCTTCAGTGCAGATGCGCTATGTCAACAACGCTTTCCCTTTTTCTATTTATTGCAACAACGCTCTTACAAACAAAGTCGCCTCAACAATTTGAAACTGAAAATTCACAAAGATTTTGCATTTGCTTTTAAAAAATGATTTTAGAATTTACAAATCTAAAATCAATAATAAAATTTCTGTTCTTTTTTTTCTAAAACAAAAATTTTGACAAATTTCATACCAATATTTTGCTAATCGATTTCAACGGAGTTGAGTTTTCCAAGAACTAGGAGAGCTGGAATCCTCCTCCTCATATCCACTGCAACATTACCATAGCTCTGATACCACAATAATGGCCGAAGTGTCTTCAGACATGTAATTTTATTAATCATAAAAACAATTACATTGGAATTATGCAAGAGTTTACACCCGAACCACAAAAACACTCTTGCAATGAGCTATTTATAAGCTCAATGTCCTAACTTCCACTAATTATGGATCACTTATTAAATAACAAGTGTCCAATTACATTAAATGAGCTTCTAACTATTCTACTAACTTTACTCCTAACTTAGAGCCTAAGAAACGACTCTTTTCTAGAGTCCTATTTTTTAATAAGAAATTTCTATTTCTAAGTATCTCAAAGATTTATTAAATATTATAGAATAATAATTATTAATTTAATATCTTAAATTAGTAATTATTTTATTCAAACATTATAACCTATGATAAAATTTATTTTTGGATCATCTAACACTCTTATTATTATGAATGACACGTACAGTAATCAAAACATGGAGAGATCACCTAAATCCTACCACGGCCTTCGAACATATCGTCCTCTCGATCCGTCCAGCCCTAGCCTCACAAGATTTCTTTCAAGTTGTGTGCACAATAGATGTCATATAGGATGATGAACATCTCAAGGAAACAAGGGTTTCCTGAATATACCTGGGAAGTGCAGGAGGCATGGGAACATCAGACTTGAATTTGGCTCCAATAGAGTATAATATCTATATATTTTCTCTCTCTCTTAGGCCATACCTTTGAGGGTCTTTTATAATCCCTCAAATCAGTTTCTACAGTTAGGAGCAGTTGGGCCACAGGTTGGGGTGGTTGAATTACTATAATAACCATCAAACCCGCCTCAAATATAGGGATTTTTATATTTTTTAATAATTAAAAAGGCATACACATATATCTATGAATGGACTCACGTATATACGCAGAAAATTCTGGGAAGAATCGTGTATGGGTTTTAAGACACTATTTTTGAGAAAAATATTCAAGTCTGGAGGAAGGGGTGCCCAAGGCCAAAGTGTAAATCATCAAGTATATGAAGGTGAGAAATAACACTATAACACTTGCATAATATACAATGAGGAAAATTTTGTTCAGGACTGTCCTCACCGTGCTGAAGTCTAAAAAATGGTTAAGACCTCGCATGCATCAGCTATGTTGATAGATCCATTTTCGAATCCGGACACAAATTTGGTTGCTATGGATCCAACTTCTAGTTCACAAGTGCTTATGCAATCTTTCACAAAGCCATTAACTAATGTTTTGGTTTCAATGTGTAATAAATATTACAGTATTCAGGCTACTAATAAACCTACTACCTCGACCATAAATTTGTCCATGGAATCAATACCACCACCTGCTATTCCTGAATTAACAATCAAGTCACCGAAGGGCATCACTTATAAATTGACATTTAATCCTCGAGCCAGAGCTACTCAAAATTATAATATAGTTGAAGATTTGGCTCAATCCTCTTAAACTATTTCAGCGCTTAATAGGCTACAAAATTTTCCCTCCCAGAAACCAGATTTGTTGTCGAAAATTGGTGGAATTGATCCGACTGATTCTAATCTCGTAGTCTTTAATCATACAGGCTATGTGCCGCAATTACCAGCAAAATTGGCATTCTCCATCCAAGTAAATGTTCTTAATCACCTTTTTCATCGTACTATTATTGATGAGGGAGCATATATGTGTATCATGTCTCTAAATTTTTGGAAATCACTTAGCTCTCTGTGCCTATCTCAATCGCCAACAACGTTGAAAGGTTTTGATGAACGCACATATAAGCCTTATGGTATTATCAATAACCTGCATGTTGAACTAGGGGGGGAAAAAATGAATGTTGAAGTTGAGGTTGTTGACGAACCCCTTGACTATAATATTTTACTTGGAAGGCCATGGGTAAATGTTATGATTGCGATCGTCTCTACAGATTTTAGAATGATCACCTTTCCCCAAAAAGGTGCCATCATAGTCATCAATCAGCTATCCTTCTTTGTCTCCAGTTCCCAGGTAACTGGAAGTCTTCTGTTAGTTCACGCACCCCAACTCGCACTTCAGAACATTGGTGTAGGACACATAAAGGATTCCACTCTCATGGGAACCTTTGCATTACCATGCCTGTGACGTTGCCAGAAATTGAAAGTATAAAGACCTGCTACATGATCTCTTCCACTCCATCTATCTTAAGGAAGAGTACGAGTGATTCCGAAGATGTTACGTTGGATGAGTTTCTATCACCCATCCCCATTGAGCTGGCATAGAAATCAATCTATCTAGCTTTGGCAGTGAATCCGAAATCATTATCGTCAGTCATTTGGGTAGATCGTTCATTAGATTTTGGTACTCTATCTGATCATTTTTCCTCAACATTCTTAACAAATGAGAATATTCTGGAAACCATGGTGTTAGAAGGAGAACCATGGGAAGATTATCATCATCATTCCCATCTTCCAGATTATGAAGGAGATAATCTTAATGAACTATATCACCCATCAATCAAAACATTCTTTTCAAATTCTTTTCCAATTAATGCAATTGATTCCGAGAAAAATTTATCAAATATTGAAGAAACCATTTCTATCAATATTTCAACCAAATTTGGTGTTGTATAAAACATTCATGTCGACATGTCTTGTTTTCCATCAGAACTCGAAACATATTGCTCTTTATTTCATGAATTTCATGATGTATTTGCTTGGTATTACGAGGAAAGTTAGGCATAAGTACTAGTATCATTGAACACACTACTAATATGTACCCTGATGTCAAACCGGTACGTCAACGCCTTCGTCCTGTTCATCCGAAGAAGGTTTTTTCCATTAAAGAAGAAGTTGAAAAAAAATTGTGTGTTGGTTTCATTTACCCTTTGCAGCTAATTGAGTGGGTTTCCAACATCGTTCCTGTTATGAAAAAATAAGGAACCATCAGAGTGTACGTCAATTACTGGGATGTCAATCTTGTTTGTCCAAAAGACAACTATCCTACTCCCTTTATCGACCATATTATTGACGATTGTGCTAGATGCGACATATTTTCATTTATGGATGGATTTTCTGGCTACAATCAAATCAATATCTGCCCAGAGGACCAATATAAGACAATATTCATTTGTCCCTGTGGCACATTTGCTTATTGAAAACTCCCGTTTGGTTTAAAGAACGCTGGGGAAACTTTTCATAGAGCTATGGATTATTCTTTCAATGACATCAAGCACATTGTTCATCCCTATCTAGATGATTTACCCATTCATTCACGAAATTGGACTGATCACCCGATGCATTTGAGAGCTATCCTTTTACGATGTCGACACTACAAAATACGCCTCAATCAATATAAATGTGTGTTTTTTGTTGGTTTTTGTCATTTTCTAGGATTCATCATCTCAAAATAAGGAATTCAAATAGACCCATTGAAGGTCCGGGCCATTCTTGATTTCCCTGCGCCATCAAATTTGCTTCAGTTACAGAAACTTCAGGGAAAGGCTAACTTCCTAAGGAGGTTCATATCCAACTATGCCGAAATGGCTAAAGGATTTACTCGGCTCTTGGAAAAGGGGATTCCCTTCCATTGGGACCAAGTTGCGCAAGCTTCTTTTGATGTTGTCAAGGATACACTTGTCCAGGCATCATTAATGTATCCCCCCAATTATCAGAGTGATTATTTTTTATATATCGGCGTGGCTAATGTGATCATTGCTATGGTATTGGTCCAAGTAGAAAATGGGATAGAACATCAAATCTATTATTTGAGTCGTAATATCAATGATACGGAAGTAAAGTATTCATACGTATAAAATTTTGCCTTGGTTGCTGTTCAAGATGTCCAAATATTTCGCCACTATATCCTGTTCCGGAAGACCATTTTCATTTCGGATTGCAACCCCATGACTTATATCTTATCACGTCAATTTTTGGGCAGAAAGTATTCAAAATGGATTGTTATTTTGCAAGAATTTGATTTGGAATTCATCAAATCCAAGTCAAAGAATTCCTTAGTTTTGGTTGAGCTTCTCTATGACCTTCCCTCTAATAGTACTACTACTACATCAGAACCATCTATTCCTGATGAGTCTCTATTTCTTATCAGATCATCTGATCCTTGGTATGGGGATTTTATCATTTATCTCCAAACCCAAAATTTTCGGCATGATACCTCTCACTCTAACCAGCAACCTATTCAATACCAAGCCAAAGATTATTTGATCATCAGCGATACACTTTATCATCATGGTGTTGATATAATTTTAAGAAGGTGCCTCACTCATACGGAGGCTGAAAAGGTTTTAAATGATTGTCATGCTGGGGATTATGGTGGACACTTGTCTAGATATGCTACTGCGCAGAAGATACTTCACGTTGGTTAATTTTTTCCTACCATATTTTTCGACTCCATCCTCGCTTTCAGAAGTTGTCATGTGTGATAGATATTTGATCGTAAAATCCACAAACCGCCAGTGCCAATGCATTATGTTGTCTCTATGGGACCATTTTCGAAATGGGGCACTGACTTCATGACCTGTAACCCTTGTTCGTTTGGGGGGCATGGTTATATTATTGTTGCAATAGACTACTTTACCAAGTGGGCTAAAGCGATGCCTACATTTAACAACATAAGACAAACAACTGCATTTTTTTTCTTTAATCATGTCATTGCACAGTTTGGGGTCCCACAGGATAAAGTCACAGATCATGGTTCTCATTTTCGCAATCACATGATGGCTGAGTTGACTTCTAGGTTGGGATTTTCACATGATATTTCTACTCCTTATTATCCACAATCAAATGGAAAAGTTCGAGGCTTTTAAAAAAATTATTAAACGACTGCTTAAACTAATGATAGGAGTTCATAAATGAAACTGGCATTTAATCCTGTAGTCGGCTTTGTGGACGTACTGAACCTTGGTGATAAATGCAATCGGTTTTACCCCTTTTTCATTGGTGTATGGTCTGGAAGCTATCTTGCCAATCCAATGTGAAATATCTTCGTTAAAACTTGCAATCAACTTGTTACCTGACACCTCAGATGAAGAAGCGCTTCTTTTTAACCTCATCCATCTTGATGAAACTCGTCGTGAAGCCCAATTGGCCAAAGAAGCACATAAGAGACGTATAAAGGCACAATATGACAAGAATGTCCAGCCTCACATTTTCTCAGAGGGAGACTTGGTCCTTCTTTATGATCAAGAAGCTGATGTAATAGGTACAGGGAAATTTGAGCCGTTATGGCATTGCCCCTATATTTTAAAAAGAGTTCTTGCTAAGGGTGCCTACGAGATGGTATATTATGATGGAATTCCATTGGCTTAGCCCCAAAATGAGTTGTATCTGAAACGTTACTATGCTTAATCATAAGCGTAGTAATTTTTATTATTATATTGTATATATATGTTGTTGATTTGCATTTATTGTCTTAGTTTGTTTTTTAGTTTTTTCTTGACGTTATTAATCCACTTTACATTTCATCGCAGATGTTTGAATATTTGGAACCATTTGTTGGGTATGCCAATGGTGCTAGTCGTAGTACGCAGAATCTATCCTCTGCAGTGTGGGCCATTTTCACTCCAAATGGTGAGTTAGCGAGTTTTCAAGGGATTTGTATTAGTCGATCGACAAAAAATATCGTTTAGTATAGCGCGTTGATCGAACTTCTCTCTGATGCCATTTCATTTGGTATTAACTGCATCATCTTAAGGTTAGACTCACAACTTGTGGAAATACAACTTACTATTGTTTATACTGTTATAAATCCAACACTGCATCGTATGTTCCTAAGAGTTCGACTTCTGGAAAGACACTTTGATTTTATTCAATATCTACACATTTATAGAAACTTGAACACATTAAATGATTCTTTAGCGAATTATGTTATAAACATATATTTTCAACACATGTAAAGTTACATTCACATAATTGAATAGGATTGCACAATAAACATAGGAAAACACTGAAATCAAATAAATAGATAGTTATAAGCTTTTACAAAAATTTGTGCACAAGATGCATTAGTCGTCTGACCTCAAAATTTATGCAACATGTCAAAAATAAACTATTGATGCTCATGGTAACATGCTATCGATCTAGCTATCCTACACAGTAACCACATCCAGCAGTCAAGAACGCCAATATTGTGGCACTGCAGGCGCATGGGTAATTGTTCGATCTGGAAATCCAGAATCCCGAAGGTCAACACCTCTATTTGTTGCCGAATCTCAGCAAGAGTCTCAGCCATGTCTAAATCCTCAAGGATTACTCTCCCGACAGCCCTATCTACTAGCTCATATGCTCCATGCTCTTGCTCTTCCACTGGTTGAACTCGACCCACATCTGTATTACATTTAAACTTTATGCGGAATTATGATCCAAGGATAAATCAAATTCCCCAAATTTGGTGTTATTCATTTAGAACAACATATTAAAGACTTTGCAAACATTTTCTCTAAGAGTAAATATACATATAGAAAGATAGAAGGACTTACTTGTTATTCAAGTGCTTTCTATTCTCCTTCTGTCGTTTTTGTTGTAGCTTCCAATCCAACTTAGATCACGAAAATAGTTCCTACAAATACAAACACTAAACAGTAAAGAGATTGCAATATTCAAATGCCTATTTATCTTAATCAGTTAAATCTATTGAACATGAAACATATATATTAGTTAAGAATCCATCATATGAGAAATAGAAACATAAACAGATACATATATGAGAAAATGAATAGAAATATTTATTAATGAGTAGAAGGGGGAGGTTACAACCAATGATCGATTTTATGTCACTAGCTCCAGCATCATCCCAGCCTCATCACAATCAACATCCCACTAGCATCATATCACTTCTATCACTCTCTCAATTGAGAATCCAACAACATTTCCTTACCAAATTTCTTCATTCCCTAGCACTAGGATCTATGCTCAATTTATAAGGAAACTGAAGGTAGTTTCTCAATCAATTACTTTCTAATAATAAGAAAGACATGTTCCAAATCTCATAGGTGTT